>VZRX01012692.1:73874-123324 GCA_013398075.1 Notiomystis cincta
ATATAAAACCTCAAACCTTGTTTCTTTGTGCCAGGAATCTCGAGATGTTACTGTGCCATGTGCTGTGAAATGCTGTACTAAAAAGCCAGCCGTATCTCATGATTTTATGGATGAAAGGCTCCCAAATCCTCCCCTCCCACCACCCCCACAGGCTTTTCAAACAAGACTGAAGAGACAGCAGGCAGGAGATTATGGGAAGGAGAACTGAGTTTGATATTTTCAGTTTTAAATAGGCCTATCTATGACTTCTGATCTTTAAATGACAGCAGGAGTGTTTCCAGGCCGTTGTGCCCAGCACTGTGTTTCAGCCAGGTGATTGTGCTCACTCAGTGTCACCACAAGTGTGGCTGGAGATCTCCTGGGTCACAGAGGTCAGATGGAGATGTAGGTCCTGACCACACCCAGGAAAGCTGCAGTCCTGTGCCACCATCCTTAGGTCCTGCTGGCATAAAGCTGCTCTGTACAAACATCCCGGGAATGGGGATAAAGGTGGAAAGAGCATCAGGGGGGCTGGGTTCTACAATATGGAGCTGATGAAGAACTTGAGACTCACTGAGAATCTACAGAATTTGACTTCAAATATCTAATTTTTTTTTAAGCAGGTGGTAGATGCTTCTGAAAATGTGTGTTTTGTTATGACCAGGAGCTTTTCTTCACTTTTGGCTTCTAGGGAAGTCTTACATATTTCGCCTTTTCTGTGCAGACTGTGGAAGATCAGCCTGTTTGTTCTTGTGTGTAACAGGAATATCAGACTGAGAGGGTATAAACCATGATGGTGTTCTTTAATGCCTGTAAAATTAGCTCTTCTCTTTATTGCTATTTCTCACTCTCTTATGGCCAGGGAGTAAATAATTAAAAAGCACTTTTGGTCTGGCTGTTCTGCCTCCCAAACTGGGACTACTTGTTTCGTATTCCAAATGAAAGACTGCCAGGTCTCAGGTTAAACACCTCAGGGTGTATCTTTTGGAGCCCAACCCCTTCCTCCTGGTAGCCCTGTACACTGCCTGTGCAATCTCCTGCCCAGGGCTGGTCTGCAGGCACTGAGCCAATGCTGCAGGGCTGGATTTGCTGTGTGTGCTTGGATTAGGTGGCCAGTGTGTGCACAGAAGCCATGGAGCAGGGCACGAGGTGTGCATTCCAGGAGTGCTGGGGCCATGGAGCCTCTTGGACATGGATCCTGTCTCCTGCAGAGCCTGCAGAGCCTGCAGAGCCTGCGCCTCGGGGGAGCAGTTCAAGCAAATCCTGGGGCTCAGCCAGTGCCAAAAGCAGCATTCCTTGGGCATCCTCCGGTCTCTGGGCCACACCCTTGCTCGAAGTGGGTGGGAGGGAAGGGGCTGAGCCCTCAGGGAAATGAGCTGCTGTCCCTGTCAGGGCTGTTTGTCACCTGCAGGGACATCTGAGGCAGAGGGCTCTCAGGAGTGGGTGAGGGACCAGATGGAGTCTCCTGGTGAGAGATTTAGTGACAGACAGGTGCCAGAGTGACCCATCCCTGCAGCTCCAGGGAGGCTCCCTCTGGAGCTCTCTCCCAGGTACTGCCCAAGCTGCTGCTCGACTCTCCCAATATTTTTGTCCTTCCTTCTCCCTAACCTGCCTGGAGCCATGGTGGGCTGGAAGGCTGTTCTCACAGAGCTCCCAGCACCTCCAGTGCTGCTTCCTAGAGCTCTCTGCTTCCACACCAAGCACTGCAGGGAGCATTGCACAGCTTTTTGCATCTCAGGGAACGTCATTCCAAATGGTCCCAAACAGACTTTAATCTTTTATCTCTGCAATGCTCTGCACAAAGGGCCATCCAATGGTCTCAAGAATTCATAGTCATGAAAGTTGGCTGTTTGAGGGTTAGAGGGCTGGGAACTGATACCTCTTTCTCTCAGAACTAAGTTGTATAATGGTAGAGAAAGTGCTGAACTGTGATTTGAAAATGTCTTCCACAGGCCCTTTGATGTGGAAGAACTCGTTTTGCTCTTCTAAGTGAACTTTCACTTCCAAAACACACATGCTCTTTGTATTTTATTTTTCAACTCTTTATTTCCTCTTTTTCCTTTAGATTCAATCTCTAACATCAAGAGTGTGAACTCTTCTGATGGTAACCTAGACATGCAGAGAGACTGTAATACCCTGGCAACTTAAAATTTCAGTCATGGATTAAAATGATCAACAGAAGATGTTCGAGGTATCCTTATTTCTGTTAGCTTTTTACCTAACCCTAAGTGACAATGTAAGTGACACATGGACTTGCTGACATTCAGCAAAGCTGTTCAGTAGCATCAAAATGAGCTTTGAACATTTTTCCTTCCATTTGGCAGTTTTTTCCCCTCACCATTTCTGCAAAATACATGTTTCCTGTTTATCCTTGTATTCTTTTCAGAACATTGCATCTTGACTTTATTTCACTTAATGTACCATATTTCTCTCCACAATAGAATATTTTAAAGCTAAATTGGCACAAAACAGTAGCAATGCTGAATGCTTTTTGTTGCCATGGAAATATTTCTGGGCACTTACTGAAGACCTGGTTGCCAATAGTAATGTAACAGAGAAAATAGATATGCTTCATTTAGCAGCCACTGGTGATTAAAGAGCCACAGAAACCCGTTACAAGGTCATTCCAATATATAGTTTATTTGGTTTAGGGGGAAAAAACCCTGCAGCCCTAAGTGAGAATAATTTTGTTTTAAAAGAGATGCAAACCAAAATCCAATAGATGTTCCCTTCTCTGAAACTGACAACATACTTCTGAGATGAAATAAAATAACACTGTAGTTAAAAACCATCATTACTCCTTCTTCTTTTTATCAAATATGTTTTTGATCCCATTTTTGCCTCCTAGGAAAGGTTTCCTGGCTCCCAGAATAGATTTTTCTTAGGCTCTGAAGCAGCACACATAGTATTGAAAACCATTTTTAGGCTTGGGGATCTAATAAATTGTTTGAGCAATGGAATTCTTGGGTTTTTAAGTCAAATATCCATCAGGCACTATGAGGCAGGTTAATCACAGGGTGCAGGTTTGGCTGCTGCCCAGGGCTGGTCTGTAATTAAATGATGCTAGTAAAGTTGTGCTGAGTTTTCAAACAAATGCAAGGAAAAGTTTGGTCTTTTTTTTTTTCACTTTGGATGCTTTTGAACCACAGTTTAATACTGAGAAGGCAGCTCAGCTGGAAATGTTGCAGTGCCAGGTGTTTGCTTTAGGAAGTTAATGATGGCAAGGCAGAGCCTCTTGTGTATGCAGACTGCTGCCACCAGTGGCACATTGTGAATTTTGCAAAAAACCACATGAACTTGCAGTCTCAGAGCCTTGTCCATGGTGTAACCTCAGAGTTTGTCACAGAGGAGCTGTCTCACAGCACAGAAAGGGAGGGAGCAGCCCCTGCATCCCCCCACAGCTGAGATGCTGCTGCTCAGCTGACTGGGGGTGGCTGGCAGGAGCCTGGCTGCCACATCCATCACTGCACATTTGGCTTAAGAATTGAAAAAAACAAAAAAAAATCCAAACCAACAAAGGGTGGAGCAATAAACCACGTCTGAAAGTAGTGCACTAAAAGTAGAGGGGTAGAGGTAGCCAGTCCTTCTGCTTCCCAGCATGAATCTAAAGGAGAAAAAAAGTGAAGAACAGCAATGACTGCAGTGAAAGCAAGAGCTTTAGCCCACTCCTCCCTCAGAGCTGGTGTCCTTTGCACACAAAAACCCAAAGTGACCACTAAGTTCTCAGTCTCACTGGACACTGCCCCAGAAAGGCACAGGGACAGACAGAGCAGCAGAGCTGGGCCTTCTGAATCAGAGCTGAACTAGTTTTGCACAGAGAGTGCTGTGCTGGAAGTCTCCCAGGCTGGGACACTGCTCACAGCACTGGTGTAAGGGGTAGGTGAGCATGGCACCTCCACTGCAAGAGGAGATTCTTTCCTCCCTCATCAGCTGGACAACCTCAGTGCCAAGGGAAGAATGCATTTCAGTTGCCCTGAAATAATTTGTATGGCCTTAGAATGGTAGGAAGTGTGACACCCCTGTCTAGATGGCAGGCTAGTTTTCCTCAGCACGTGTGCAAGGGGAAGTGCACCTCTGAGGCTCTGGGAGTTTTTAAATCTAGGAAGCACTATTGCATTTACTCACCTTGGCCTCCAGCTTAACAGGGGTCATTGATTTTTGCCAGTAATTGCTGTAGTAGAGGAAATTATTCTTTCTGCTCTATATGAACACTCCTGACCTCAGTAAATGACCCTTCATATGGGCAGGAAATCCTAGGCAAGAAGTGAAGTTTTCATTAGGTTCTATAAGCCCATGTAGCAAAATATACCCATAAGAAGAAGATGTTGATTATGTGATAAATTAAATTTCTGCTTGAAGTTGAGACTAAAATAGATAGATGGCCAGTCTCCACATTGAGAAGTGAAGTGTTTATGGATTTTATCACCTGTCTGGGTATGGAGCCAGCCAGTGTTCTAGCCAGAATGTAGCCCTATAAAAATCAGTGCCTGTACTCCAAGAAGGACATTTAAAGAGGCTACACTGAATCAATGCCACCACGAGGACTAAGGGAATGAAAGCAAAGGCAGACAGTGGACAAAAACACTTCAGAGAAAATACTCCTGGCAGCACAAACGTGACTGGGGCTGTGCATCTGCTCTCTGAAGAATGTGATACAAGCCCGTGGCTTTCTCAAGTGCAGACGTGAGTTTGCATTGAATGCTTTCTCTCTGGGAAATTCAGAACCACTCAAAGTGTTTGTGCACAGACTTTTGTCCTTGAGAAGGTGGTACAATGTTCCTACTTGTATTTAAAGTACACCTTTGCAGTCCTGTCTCTTCAAATTTTTAAATTCTAAAGGGTCTTCATGCAGGATGCCACAAGTGAGTGGGGATGAGAGAACACAGCAGCCCCAGAAAGGGGGTGGACTGTGGCATGTCAGCTTTACAGCTGGGGAAATGTAGCCAAATAGTGGTTCAAAACACAGATTTTCACAGGTGGTACCATTGCCAGCTCTGTCTTGGGCCTGTCAGCATTGCTGTTCATCCTCAGTCAGTGATTTTAGACGCAGTGTCTTTGTCAGCCCACAGCAGATCAGGGGGCTGGGTTTTCACCAAGTTCCTCGTCTGGTGGGCAGAGCTTCCTCGAGCCCATCTCCCTGGGGGCATGGGGAAGAGTGCTCTGTTCAGGAGTCCTTGTCATCTGCTCTTGTCATCTAGAAGGTTGCATAAGCTGTAGGGAGAAGGATTTATTTGTGAGTATGAAATGGATTTTGCCATTCAGTGCAGTTACAGAACAAATTGTGTGTGAGCGTGTGTGTTTGTGCATGTATTTTCTGATCCACTTTTGCTAAGTGATATCCTCTTCCCACTCTCCATATGGCAGCTGCGACTCTATCTTCCTCTGGGAAGGTTGTTTAGGACTCTAGAGACTTCATTTACCAATAAACAGCATCTTGGCAGCATCTGGGAAATGCTGCCTCTCTCCTAGAAACCCTGCCTCCTCACCTTCCCTCTCCTACTACAGGCGAGGCAGGTGTGAATGAGCTCATTGTGTTGTGGTGGAGGTTACGTGCAGGCAATACTAGCAGCACTCTGTGCAGGGCTGGAACATAGTATTTGTGTGTGCTGACACAAACAGTAGTGCTGTTTGTCTTTTTTTTCCTGGTGTTTTTTCTTTTCTGTTGCAGCTGTTGCTCACCTGGCCTGCAGGGCTTGGTGGAAACACAGATAAATCCATCCCCATTCCCTCCTACCATCCTTGCATTGCTCAACAGCACAAACCCCACTAACGGAAGCTCACAGAAGATGAGATCCCTCTGCCAAAAAGTGGGCTGGTGCTGCTCTTCACCCTTTGCCAGATAGGGGTGTGGATATGACTTCCTTGTGCCCAGGTAATTTTTGGCTGCTGTAATGACCTGGTGGCAGCAGCTGTCACTTGGAGTGGCCTCACAGACTGCAGTGAAAGCTAACAGGGAAATTGCAGCCATGGGGGTAAAACTGTGTAGTTTTAAACACAGGGAATGTCATTTTTGGGCTTTGGGAGTCTTGCAGGTAATGGGGAAGGTGTGGTTGGGCTGCACCTCCTCAGATGCTGTTAGTGGGGTTCTTGTGCAGTTTCCACAGATGGACTTAGGGACACTCCCTCAGTGCCTGTTTGGAGACCAACAAGAATGACTTGGGTTGACCCTTTAACCAGTCCATAGCAAAATCTGTAGAAAATTCCTTCCTGTGACCATGAAAATAGCAGATGCTCTCACAGCATCTTTGCACCACCTAAAAGTTCCCTTCTGGTGCTCCCCTACCAGAGAGCTCAGTACCCCTGTGAGATGGAGCATCCCTGGAGGGACTCAGGAGGACTTGCCCACAAGCTTGGAGGCATTTATCTCCTCAGGCTGAGAGGGATTCAAACCTGTACAGTCTATACAGCATAACTGGAGTGGGAGTATTTTCTAGCAAGAAATGAGACTGCTGATGCTGGAGAGAAATTTTGAATTTGGATTAATGAGAGCCCTGTGGTTTGCTGGAGTTCTGTGTCACAAGGTCAGTTTATGGGGTTAGACTTATTGCCATAAATAATGTAGCTACAAAACCCTTGGGCCTGAGCTTTGCAATTGCTGTTATTGATGTAAAACTGCAGCTGGGGTACAACATCCTTTCCCTGGCACACAGCTGAGCTGCCCCCCATGCCTGGCCTCGTGAGCAAGCCCCTGTGTGGGGAACCAGCCCAGCCTTTTGCTTCAAACAAGAACCAGCAGCCCCTTCCCTGTTATTTTTGAGCCAGGTGAGTTGGCCTTGTGGTTCTGAAACTGAAACAAAGGGAAGAGGGAAGGGCAGGAGGGACAGGGTTGCCCCTTTTGGGTGACAGCTTTGGTCCTGAAGGCATGTGAGTCTTGCTGCACCACATCCCCACCCACTGCTGCTCCCAAAGCTGGTGATTTTCCCAGGAATGCTGTGGTGTTACAGCAGCAGTAAAGGGGGACTGTGGTGAATCAACCCTCTGGCAGCAAACAAAGTTTCAATTAGAAAAATCAGTGGGAAAATAAATATCTGCCTTGTTGCAATGCAGTTGTTTTCTGTAGCAAATCCAAACAAATATCTTTTCGAGGGAGTTGATTTCCAGACTGTTAATCAGCAAACAAAGGCTTGTGGGTGTGAAGCTGATGGTTGGGTGCTGTGAGTGGTATGTGCATACACTGGCTCTATGTGGAGTAGTGGAACTGCTTTAAAGAGGAGCAAGGGTCAGTGACCTGAGCTTCCTGAACCTTTCCTTGGCCAGTTTGGTTTCTGCTAGCTGAAAGGAACCAGTGCCAATCCACAGAAACATCCTTAAATGTACTGGAGGACGTTTAGGAAGTGACTCCCTTGTATTAGAAGGACTTTGTATCCAAGCCAAGCAAACAAGTAGAAGAAGTGATGGATGGGGAACCTGAAGGAATTCAACCCATTGTGGTATGAAAGCTACCAGGAAAACTGTCATAAAAATACTACTGGTGAGGGGAAAGTTATATTGTTGGAAGGAAAGGACTGTTTTCTGTTTCACCAGCCACTGGCATCCAGCAGTTTGCTTTGTTTGTGAGCCCACGAGCATTTCCAGCCCCACACCCCAGAGGACACTCAGCTCCACCTGTGCCCTGCAGTGTCCCCAGTGTGACAAGACATCTGCTGACAGAAGGTGCTTCTCTGCCTCTGCAGCTGCATGTTCCCTGCACACAGCCTAACCTGAGCTGCCAGAGGGCTGCAGGCTGACTCCTGGATGTAACTGCATCCACACCAGGGTTTTCCTGGCTTAGCAGTGTCTCCTGCAGCGTGTAATCTCTTTTTTTCTTCCACTTCTGCCCAAATCCTGGGCCTGTGCTAGTAGAAGCCAGTAGCATAAATGAAGCCTGACTCATATTTGCTCCACATGTAAGATGTAAAGTAGGTGATTGGGAAAATCAGGCATGATTGTGGTTCAGCCTCTTGGCTGACATTTCCTGTAGCTATGGAAGAACTTTAGGCAGCGCAGTGAGCGCCAGTTTGATGTGGAATCCCATGTTCCTATTTTTAAAATTCAATTTTGGGAGTAGGAAAGAAATAACAGGAAAATATGCTGGTTTTCATGCTGTTTTCTGTGGGTAGCCCTCTATTTCTTTGCACAGCAGTGTGCAGAATTTGGTGTTTTGCCCTGACTGCTGTATTGTTTCACTGTAGCGGTGGTCAGAGCCAAAAAATGTCCTTTTTTTTCTGATTACTCTCTTTTTTGTTGTTTTGTTCTCTTTTCTTTAAAATTATTTTTGTTTGGAACATCCCCTGGTACAAAGGCTTCCAAGCTGTGATTCTCTCTGCCTGTATTGCATGCAAACACCCAAATAAACTCACCTTGGGGAGCTTTCCAGTTGGTTTGGACATGGGATGAGGACAGGTGGAGAGGAGAGGGGCAAACCTCCCCTTTAACACTGGACACCAAACTGTCCCTGGGTTTTTATACTTTTATATATATAATATAAATTTATATATTTATATGGGGGGCACACACATAGGGAGGGTGAGAGGAGAAATCCTCCTCAGCAGTGTTAGTCAGGGGTGTCCTGTCAGTGTGCAGAGGCACTGATCTACTCCAGCAATTCTGAACACATTTGGCATCTGAGGGAATGGTTTGGATTGGGTGCTCCCTGCCCAGTCAAGCCTGAATCAGGCAGTTGTGTTACTCTGTGTGTCAGTTTGAATTCCCAGTTAAGTGGCTGCCAGCAGGAGCAGGAGAAGGCTCCAGACTGAGAGCTACCACAGAGCTGTAGCCACCTAGGAACTGAGGGGGCCAACTCCATGAGTGCTGCTGCACATCCCCTGTACAAAACACTCCTCCTTCCCCTGAGAAGTTTTAACAAATCCCTGCTTTGCAGCAGACCTTTCCAGCTTTCCAAAGAAAAGCCCTTTTCCTTCTGTGCTCAGTGCTGGGTTTTGCTGAGGTAGGAGCTGTTGCAGATCCCTGTTCCTCTCTGTCATCCTGATCATGAAAATTTTAAGGCCAGGCCTGTGTGACTGTTCCTGTAAAAGCAAAGAACACGGCCATGAGCACTCCTGGGATGCTCTGAGTGTATGCATTATGCATAGATGTACTGATATTGTCTTGGTTATGTGATCAAATGCGTTTCTTTTGTGTACCACTTCTGCTTCCTTCAGGGCTTGGGGATGCTCCCACTGAAACTCTCACTGACTTCTGTAGAGCAGAATCAAAATCTCTAAGACAACAGTGGATGCACAAGGGCAGCACTAAATGTATAGGGAAACCAGAAATTTGGCATTTGGAAAGTTTCCATTGTTCTGACAAAATGACTGCTGTTTGTTGTTGCTGGTTTTTAGCATGCAGGCAGACAGGATGTATGCTGTACCTCTGTGTTTCACACCTACACGATGTATTTTATTCAGTTTTTTTTTTTTTCTTGGGTGAGCTTGGAGCAAATGATAAGTTATTCTTTATACTTGGTAACACTGCAGAGAATTCTTGAATTATTTATTTCATGCATTTTAGCTTGCTGTATTTGGATGCCTGTAAGCTAACTTTGTAACTGACTGGGTGTTTGAAATTTCTAAATAAATAGTGGTAGTTTGAAATACCTTGCCAGAAAAAGAGGTCACCCTTCCTCTTCCCCCACTGTTTCCTCTGGGGAAAAAAAAAAATTAAAAATCCCACATGCCTCCTTAGAAGCAGTGGGAAGTTGATTTGTAAAACAGATGCTGCATAGAAGTAATTGAGTTGAAGTTGCTAGAAATATGTATATGCTACACAACATCTGCAGATCTCGAGATGTATTCATTATCTTTCCAGAATTTAGATTGTAATTACGGGCCCTTTATTTAAGTTTCCATGGTGACACAGAAAATGCTTCCCCCTTGTCCTTTGCTAATCAGGACACTTGTGTATGTGAATGGTGATGGTTTTGCTCTCCCCTGGGTTAAGTTACTTTTATTAATACAGAGGTGTTAAGCTGACAGGGAGCTGTCTGCTGCTCAGGCAGCGATTCAGCAGCAGAGTCCCCAGTGCCCCTGGTTAATTAGCCTGTGTGCCTCCAAATGTTTGTGAGGAGCAGCAGCCACTGTCATAACAAGTGAGGCAGCCCTGCCTTGGGGATGGGGAAGTTGAAATCAAAGTCAAGCGGCCAATAATACATCGCACCATGCCAAGATTTTCTCCTCCTGCCCCACACCCTTCCCCTCCTTCCTTAGGAAAAGGGCTCTGCTGGGCTTTGCAGGGAGTTGCAGGCAGGTCACAGGAGCTGTCCAGGAGTCCTGCATCCACGTGGCCTTTGAAAAATTTCTTGTGATAATCAGAATTTCACATAATGGTAAGGCACATTTATCTAAGTTTACAGCCTCGTGCCCATGGACCCAGGATATGTTACAGTTGTTTGAGAAAATGGGGAAAGGCGTGGCTTAATTGCTAAACACGTAATTTTACACAGGATTTTTGGAAAGTCATTTGAGTGAAATGTGGACTTTTGGCTAAACTGGGATTATTTTTTATTTTTATCTTAATCACCCCGAGGATATATAAATAGAACTTAATAGCATTTGCTGAGAATTAGATAAATTTTGTCGAGCTTACATGAGCTCCAGGTAGAAATGCAGGTAGTTGGCTGAAAAGGAATGTTTATTTTTATGTGTTTTGATTATTTGACTAGATTACATTTAGGCCATGGGGTTGTTACAGCTTGAGATAATTTTTATCTAAGAAAATTTCAAAGAAGGTTATTTTTAATAGCTTACATAAAAGTAATCAAATTTTACGACAGCTGGTCACCGACCATTTACAAACTAATGTTTAAAAATGTTTCACTTTTATCAGAGTAGGAACACAGCTCTTTTACTCCAACTGGGAGCAGTTTTCCAGCAGGAAGAGCAGGCTGTTTGTCAAACTGTGGCAGACCACATCAGAGGGTCAAACCTACCAGTGTGGTGGCCTGAAAGGAGTTGGCTTCTGCTGGGATCAGCTGGGTTTGGTGCTCTGTCCTGGGAGAGAGGAGTGCTGCCTCCTGTGCAGCAGCTGGCACATTGATGGACCTCTGACAGCACTTGCCATGAAGTTTACACTGCAGGTTTTTAGTAGACCTGGCAGAGTATGTAAAAGCAGGTCCAAGTTTCCTCACCTGTGGCTGATGTGAGGTTTGAGGAGGAGGAGGAGGAGGAAGGTGCTTTCCCTCCCAGAATGGGAGTGTCCCTCTCCTCCCATTTGCTCAGCTGCTGGGGTTTGCCATGGACATTATCAAAGTGAGTCCTGGTGACCAAATCGTGCTGCAGGAGAGCAGTGGCCTGACCACACCCAACAGCTGGGCTGTTGGTACTCAAATCTGGGAGCACAGTGACTGCTGCCTCCCCTCACTCCCAAAATCCTGCTGCTGTGCTGCCCTGGTGCTGCTGGAGGGGACATCAGCAAATGCCTCTGTGTTTCCACCCTGGCCAAGCCAGGCCAAGTGTGTGCAGCATGTCCTGAGCCCTCCTCTCCCCACCTGGTGGGTGCTCAGCACTGATGAGGGTGCAGCCATCCCCTGAGCACTGCAGGGGCTGGCAGCAGAGGGCAGGGGCAGCACGGGAGTGCTCAAACACCTCATCTTCACTTTTAAAGGTTATAATTTACATTGATCCCCTGAGCTCGTCTGCTGCTGGCAGATGAGCCAGCACTGCCTGTTAGCCACGTGCCATATTTACCAGGTTACATCTGAGTTACCTTTTCTGCACAAAAAAAGTTCTCTCCCCACCTTCCCAGGGGCTGCAGGGGAATGGAAGCATCAAAAAGTTTTTAAGTCCTTTGTTTACTACTTTGTCTTTGCACATGCAAATAACTTAACAAGTGGTTCTTCTGTGTGTTGTGACTTTGTGTTTTGCTCTGTTAAATATCTTCATTGAAAAAAAATAGGTTACTATGCAGAGTTGAGCAGGATCTGTAAATGTTGCTGATACAATATGACATCACCAAGCTTTCCAGAGGTTTGAAGAAGCAGGTAATTCTCAAGTTCATGCCCCAGTCCCCCCTAAATCCTTGGTCTCTTTTTGTCCCCAGAGGGTGCACCTGAGAGTCAGAAGTGTGCTGTGTCCTCTGGCTTCTTGGCCAAGGACTGTCTGAAGCCTGAGTTGTGCTCTTCTCCCAGTGAGCAGATCCAGGGAGGAGGATGAACAGGCAGCATCTTCAGGCAATAACCACGGTGTGATTAAGCAGTTTGAGATCTCTGTGCCATGGTCCCAAAGTTTCTGATCAGAAGTACCTGAATAAAAAGCAGGTGTGGAGTGTAGACCCAAATTCAGCCACCTGCCCTCCAGGCACAAGGAGCACAGGGCAGAGATGTCTGAATGCAGAGGTACTGCTGGCAGGGAGAAAGGTTACACAACTTGGAGTCTGGGATCTGCAGCCTCAACACAGAGAGGTTGTTCTGCTGTGGAGAGCAAGTCCTGGTTTTTCCATTCTCTCTTACTGAACTTGTTTCCTGATTTACCTTCAGCTAAAATACTTAGAGGGAAGTGTCCAGGTCCAAGACTTGCTGAAGTCCATTAGGATCTCTCCATTAATTGCAAGTTGTTATTGAATTCTGTTTCCTTAACCCGCAGGGATACTCATGGATTTTTATTGGAAATTTTTCCACAGTAAAGACTGCAGGACTTATTTTTTATCTGTGCCACAGAAGTCATCTCTTTTGCAAGCCTTTTAGCAGAAGCTGAATGTCTCCTTTTGTAATGACTTCACAAACACAAGGTGAACATTGAATGAATTATGCTGCATCATTTGCCAGCTCATACGGAAAATGTCAGGCAGTGACAGAAACAAAAAATTATGGCAGAGAAGGGAAGAATTTTATGATCTTCCATGGACTAATGTAATGACTCTTTTATACAAACAGAGATGAAAAGCATTTAAAAACATAGCTATTTTGAAAATTGGCCTGAACACATTCTAAAATCTGGAGAAATTCATTAGAGGGAAGACCCATAAAAGTGCCCTTTGTTTTTAGTTCAATAGAATGTTTTAATTTTGAAATATAATTGGTTGGATTTAATGCATCCTCCAATTAGATCATTTGAAGATTTGTCTCCCCATCTAACTCCTCTTCTGGTACAACATGGTGCAGAGTTGCTTTTAGTTTTGTTTTCAGAGGTAACTAGTTGGTGCCACAATCACAAAACACAAAGATTTGTGGATGTAAAGGCATCACTGTGCCCCAAGTATCACACACTGTTCCAGCTGAGCAGCTCCTCTGGGTGGGAAGGATGAAGAACCTTTTGGAAGTGCTGAGTCCAGACTGAGATCACAGCATGTTCAGACCTGCCCTGAGACTTCTCCTCTCCTTGTGTACTCTTAACAGACCTTTTACTCATATTGCTGATAGTTTTCATTGCTTACATAATCCAAAATCTATAGCTCAGGCACACAGTGGAGCTGAGCATCTTGGAGAGCCCTGAATAGCTTCTCTCCCACTCAGCCTTGGCATAGGCAAAGTCTTCTCACATCGTGTTCTCACAGGAGAGCTTCCCTGACCCTCTGTTTCTGTTTTCACTGTTGTGACAGTCTGCACTTTGGACTCACTTAGCTTTAACTTTTCACCTGTTAAAAAATCTTTGTAGTAACCTGAATAGATCTTGGAGAGCACACAGCATGAAGGAAGTGTCTGGAGGATGCTCTGGGGAGCTGAACGGGCTCGAGTGCCAGCTCTGCCCACAGCCTCTCTGCAAATCACCCTGTTAATAAAGAGCCTATTTTAGTTCTGGAAACACAGAGCCTTCTCAGACTATTACCCAGCATGTGGTAAATTAAACAATCTTGGCCTGATTGCATAATGTCACTTGAAATTTAAGATCCTTTTTCTCTTTAACCCCTAAAATTTACAAGCCATTTTTGTTTAGATTTATTGTAATTAGGTAATGATTCTACTCCTTTGAGGCTCTTCTAGGAAGTTTTTTTAGTGCTCTTTTGGTGGTTAATTTCAAAATAACCAGGTGCAGGAGCACTGCTTGGTCTCCCTGTGTTGGGTTTGTGCAGGGGTACTGCAGAGTGGTTTGGAACTGGGGCTGTAGCAGGGGCCAGCCAAGAGGGTTGCTGCTGTGGGAGGTGACTTCTTGTTTTGCTCTGTTAAATATCTCCATTAAAAAAAAATAGGTTAACATGCAGAGTTGAGCAGGATCTAATAAAATGTAAATAAATATGTAAATAATATGTAAATAACATGTATTGTATTGTTGATACAATATGACATCATCAAGATTTCCAGAGTTTGAAGAAGCAGGTAATTCTCAATATGCCTCAGTCTCACTGAGCCATATCTCTGCTGTCTTATAGGAAGAGGGATTTGAAAGTCACTGCTTGTGGCTAGGAGGATTTCAAGTCCAGAGGTACCTAGATTCATATTGAAATCCTTTCATCCTCTGGACTGTATTTAAACAGGTTCTAAACTATCATCATGAGTTTATATACAATCAAAAGAGGGGTTCTAATTTCTTTCAGAGAAAAGACATGCTTACATGCTTTGTTTTTTTTGGTTGTTTGTTTTGCTTTAGGTTGGTTTTTTTTTGTTTGCTTTTTACTTTTTTTGCATGGAAGCATAGTGATTCCTTGGAGTTCATGTGGCAAACGTGGCCTTGGTCAGCACAGGTAATGAGCACACATAAATTCTTCATCTGTGGTTCTTGCTGGTTAATGAGCTATGTGGTGTTAATTTAGCAAGATCTACCAGGTCCCATCTTTTAACTCTGGCAGTGGATTTTAGGAAGTGATGAGACCTCTCAGGATATTTCTTTGGCATAGTATAATGATTTATAGAACTGAGAGATTATGTGTCACTGAAAAAAAAAAAGAAAGATACTGTAAATTAGCCAGAACATTTGCCTGCCAATGTGAGGAAGGACTGCACAATATTTTCCAATGTTTGATGTGCCAAGCTTTTCCTATATCTTTGGAGAGAAGCTTCCTGTTGGGGTTTTATTAGGAGGTCACACTCATCCTTTCATCTGACAGAAGTCACAGTTTCTTCACAGCCAGTTCTCCAGCCCTGAACACAACATTTTCTGATTGATTGGTGATTTCTGCTACCCAGTATCCCCCTTGCCTCTTTCCTGGATTGTGAACATGTGCCCTGAAATGGAAAGTTTGGGAGACAGGATTCTTAACAAAAATCACACTTTTTCATTGAACAGTAATATGCCCTTAATTTTAGACTTGTCTGCTATTGCTCTGCAGGGACTCTTGGCTAATTAAAGTTTAGATAATGCTGTCTCAACCTTTGTCCCTGATGCTGTGCTGTTTATTCACATCAGGTATTCATAAGACGGTTGACATTTTCTTCCTTAAAGATCTCTCAGGTAAATTACAGGCATTTTACTGCTCTGACCTTTTCCTTTACAGGAGGAACTTTTGTTTTCAACGTTTATTTTGTGAATATAATGCTGGAACGGATGTAATTGGAGAGGTGTAGTTGTTCTAGTCTGTATAGTCAGGCTATTACCTGTAATGATAATCTAATACTGGTATTTATATGTGATTATCTCTTACCAAACTGCTTTAAATTTAAAGAAAAAGCCAGACTGTTTCACTGATTGTTTTGGGTGAATCACCTTTTCCTTTACTTCCCCTGAATACTACATTTGCTTTCCTAACACAATCATTTTGTGCCTGAGTCTGAGGGAGATGGTTTGCTCTATTAATATGTTTCTGGAGTTCTCCTGCTACGGGTAGACTTTTATGGCTTTAATGTATTTTTTTGAAAATTCCTCTATTATTGATCTAGATATTATCCCAGCAGGAGTCAAACCCACAAGACAATTGTGTGAGGATAATTTCTTACTACAGAAGCATTTTATTCTGAAAGCCTGCTGTGTGGTGTGTGCTTTGATGGATGACCCACTGTTTAAATGTGTATTAGGCATTGGCTTGCTAATTAAATGCCTTAAGGAGTGCCTGTATCCATTCACTCTCAGTAAATGCGTGGATTTTCTGTTATTTTATTTCTTGCTTATGCTCTTATGTTGACTTCTTTCTGTTTTCTGACTTTGTAGAGAAGCAGGGGAGTAATGGCAAAAAAAAAAAAAAGAAATTGCTTTTTACTCTCACTCAAGACTTTCAGGTCAGAGCAGAGGTGAGACAATGAGGGCTCTCAGTTCAGAACCAGGTCTGCCAGATAGGAGGAGAAGAGATGGGTTTTGCATTTCAGAAGGGAGTGAGAAGAGCACTCACCTGGAATTTGAGAGAGATGAATTTGGATCTCTCTTTGCTCCTGAAGGACCATCTCCCATGAGGAAGAGGACCATAATTACAAAGCTGTGAGATGCTCTCAGACTTCTTGGTTGAAGTGCCTGTGCTTGAAGCATTTTACTGGGAGGGGGAGTAGAGATCATTCACCGTTGAAGAAAGGGGATAAAGTTATTCTCCTAATTTCTGAATTCTTAAATTGAAAGAGGAGCCAAGGACAGGAGCAAGGTCTTCTGTTCACCTGCAGGAAATGTCTCCTGAATACAATCCCCACCCTACTCATTGGAATTTTGTGTTTGAGGAGCAGATAAACATCAGAAAGATCATATTTGCTGCTAAGGCCTAACATAGAATTTCTTCTACTCAGAAAGATTTGGGCTTTTTATTTTAAGGCAGAGGGATGTGTAGAGGGTCATAGAATGGCTCAGGTTGGAAGGGATTTTTGAAATTTATCTAGTCCAATCCCCCTGCCTTGATCAAGTTACCCAGAGCCCCATCCAGCTTGGGGCTTTCCAAAGCTGGGGCACCCACAGCTTCTCTGATCAGCCTCTGCCAGTGGTCTCACCACCTCATAGTAAAGAATTTCTTCCTTATATCCAATCTAAATTTACCTGTTTCAGTTTAAAACCATTACCCTTGGCCTTGGCCAAAAGTGCCTCTTCATCTTTCTTATAATCCCTCTTCAAGATGAAAAGCAGCAATAAAATCTTCCTGACACCTTCTGTTCTCCAGGATGAATAACCCCAAGTCTCTCAGCCTGTCTTCATGCAAAAGGTGTTTCAGCCCTCAGACAGTTTTCATGGCCCTGCTTTGGACCTGCTCCAAGAGGTCATGAGGCAGTTCCCTCAAAATCCTGGAATGCATCTCATCAGGGGCCATGGATTTGTCTATATTCAAGTCCCTCAGAGGGTCTCAAACCTGATCTTCTCCTAAGATGGGTGGGATTTCATTCCTCTAGTTCCTGCCTGGAGATTTGTGGACTTGAGAGATGTGGGCCAAGCAGCTGACAGAGAAAACTGAGGCAGGAAAAGTTATTTGGCACCTCAGCCTTCTCCATGTCAGTTGCCACCAGGTTCCCTATCTCCTTTATCAGACAGGGCATAAAAACATTGATTCATTTAACAAAAGCAAACTAATAGTTTTCTATTAAGCACAGCAATTAATACTATTTTTAAAAATTTGAATGGGAGACCAAATTTCAGAAAAATCATTGTTCTTTAGTAGTGACCTTTGTAGGAGCAAACAAAGAAAAAACAGCCCTTCTTGAGCAGAAAAAAATGGACAAGATGAACTCGAGAGGCCCCTCCCAACCCCACCTCCTTCTGTGAAACCTTTAAACCCCAAATAGCTCTGCTTGCAAAGGAAATTATGTTTTCATTGCTGTCATCAGCTGTCTGGAGTCACAACTCATTCTTTCACTGTGACTGCTTTTACTTATTTCAGAGATGGAGGCAGAATCTGCCTCTCCATTCCTGAAGCAAGGCTCATAATGAGATGCATTAGGAGGAGGAATGTCCCTGGTTTTCTTCTGAAAGTGCTTGCAGAACACATCCAGGGCCAAATCATGATGTTATTTTCATCTGTGTCCCTGGACATGCAATTATCTCTGCTGCTCCATCCAGAGAGCTCTCACTGGTGCTTTCAAGTAGGGAAAAGTGCCCTCTGTTCATAATAGAGATTTCAGTGGTGTAGAAAAGGAATCTGTGGCGTGAAGCAGAGAGGATTATTTTATTCTCATTAATGAACCTTACTCTAGCTCATGGAGTAAGTGAGTGTAGGACAAGATTAAATAAAAGCAGTTAAGAAATTAGGTAACACATCTCCCCTCAGTTGTCCTTGGGACAATTCAGCCCAAGCATGGGATCTGGAGATTCCCAGTTTTTGGAGCTGGTCATGCTGACCTGAGCTCTCAGGGATGGGTGGGAGGGTAATGCTGGCCCTCTGTTATGTCTGTGGAGCTGCTCTCCTCACCAGCACCATGCTCTTGAGGACAGTGCTAAACTCCTGTCATCTCCTCCTCCAGGAGGAAATTGTGATACCTGTTCATCAAGCCTCTGCTGTGCTTTTCTGTAGTTTGACCTGTGCTTTCACAGAAGAGATTGCTTTGGGGCTGCACTTGAATATCCCAGACACTCTATTGATACAGGCATTTTGTGGATAAATCTTCACGTAAAGGCAACAGGTTTCTCAGTTCAGGATGGGGTGGGAAACAGCCATATCCCCTCCATCAAATGCTGATTTAAACAGGATTGGTTATTTTAGAGGTTCAGTGCTGCAGGAAACAGAAACTCTCTCTTGTAAGCACTGGAGATCAGGGAAAAATTAAAAAAAAAAAAGTAAAGAAAGGAGAGAAGGGCCCATTTTGGAAGGGGGAGGAATTTGTTCTAATCCCTCTGAAATTATTTTCTTGTTGCAAATTGTTAGATCTGGATGGACTAAGCCAACTGAGTTACCAAGACAACCTCTCCTGTCGTGAAGATGGCCACACATCTGTTGATTCAAGAGCAGCAACCAGGAGTAAGGGCACTGGGCAGCCCAAAGGGCCTGGGGTGGAGCCCAGAACTGGGGATGGTGTCAGCCAGGCACACAGGGAAGGACATCTGGAAATGGAGACAGCCTTTGCCAGCCAGGGACTGGAAGTAAATGATGCTACTGACAGCTCATCTGCCTGGAGCCCTGAGGTATGGTGGATTGTCATTTATTACACATGGTGAAAGCTTTTGAAGGATATTGGGAGCCAAAAAAGGTTAGAGGAGAAATGAAGTGAAAAATTGATCAGCACAGCACAAGATAATGGTACTCCTGTGTGTTTGTGTGCATGAGCACACACCTCTTTCTTTGTGTTTCCCCTTTTTCTGGTATTTTACCTCTTGGTGCTAACATTAATTCACAGAAACTCTCTCATTGCTTGATTTCTGACTGCAGTCTCTGAACTGAAATCAGAATTTTAGCTACCCAGCAGCATTTACTGCCATTTAACAAGGAGCTCTCTGTGGTGGCCCCAGGCTTGGTCACTGGCTGTATGTGCAGGGTGTGTGTCCCAGGACATGGTATGTGGTCACTGGGTCAGATCTGTGTCTTTTCCCAGGTGGTTTCTATGACTTAGGCAATGGGAATCATCTGGAAAGCTGGAGGCAGCAGGTGGGGGTGGCCTATGACCTGGCCAAGTGACCATAATCTTGTTCCCATTGATACCAGGCAAAATTTAGGGAAGGAGAGAACCTGAATCTGCTTTCCTTTAGTTCTGCACTTTTATTTTGAATCCTCAAGGAAGCATTTCAGATTTTAAGGCATTATAAGCACCTGATGACTTTGCTTCCCCCTTTTCTCTCCTAATCTCTCTGCATGATGTGTTGATTTTCATTATCTTACCGCAGGATTAAATTTCTGGAAAAATATCAGCCTGCATCAGACATATTAAAAGAACAGCACAAAGGTCATATCTTCTGCCTGAGCTGAAAGAGAAATTCATACCTCCATCAGACTCTGTCCCTGGGCAGGCTGCCTGCAGCCAGATCCAGGATGGAAGGCAGCTCCTTGGTGCAGACGCTCCAGCCCTGAGGGGTTTTAGGAGCAGCATTTTGGTTTGCTGCACAACCCAGCCCCATAAAACACTGCTCACCACATGGGAGCTGTGTGTGGCAGCAGACCTGCCCTCTCTTTGCTGTGTTTCTGTTTTCCTGCCCACCTGAGGCTCTTTCTCCTCCTCCACATTGGAAATGCTGTGCCTTGGTTCACGTGTGCTGCAGTGTCTCCAGTGTCCTCTTGTATTTCTTTGGAATGCATCACTCATCTTGCTCCTGGTGTCTACATTTTAAACATGCAGAGAAGGGCTCCAGCACACTGGAGTAGAAATGCCCAAGACACAGTTTATCTCTTACAAGCAGCTTCTCATTCAAAGGTATTGTGTGGATTAATGAAAGACTTTTTATTGCAGGAACTAAATGTTCCGACATGCCAGAAATGTCCAAGTGTTATTATGCTCCACTCAAAGGACCTCTCTTTAGAGACAGAAATGGTAATTTTATGCCCCTGCAGTGGAACCACAAGTACCATTTCAAGCCTTGTCCATAATTAGCTGCTCTTTCAGGTTTCTCTGGCAGAAATGGACTTATTTTACTTAGTGAAGTGGATGTTGGCTGTCCTGAATGACCGGGTTAGATGTACAGAATCAATCAGGATACTTGGCTTGGCCTCTCAACAACTGTGCTGGGAAGAGAGAAAGAAATTCAGATGAAGCATCTAAACCCCAATCTTTCCTTGGATTTCAATTCAAGCTTCTGTATAACCAACACATTCACGAAGCACTTGTAGCCCAGCTGGGCTCTGAAAGCAGAGGGGAATTCTGCCAATGACTTCCACAGAAGGAGGAGTTGTAGGTGTGTAGCAAACCTGCATGGGGTGAGTTCTGGATAGCACAATGCTCTCACAAATGGCCAGCTTGGTTTCCCATGGAAAGCTTACTGCCAAGAAGTCTGGCATTTCTCTTTCCCTCTTTGCCTCCAGTCCATGCAGTCTTCTCTGCAGTGGATCTGGCCACAGCCCTAGTAGCACAATTTGAGATTTCCTGAAATCCAAATATTTTCTAGCTGTTCAGTCAAACCACAGGTACCTGATCTTCACTCTGCCCTACACACTGCCAGAAAGTGAGATACTCAGGAAAGTGACTCTTGGATTTTCATTCCTGTGGGTTTGTGCTGATGCACTGGAGTTCACATTCTCCAGCTCGGGCGTCTAGATGAAAGCAAAGTTATGCCTCAAGCATGGTTGTCTCTACACCTCAGCAGCAGTCCTTGAACATGTCTTGATTCCATCTCCTCACTAGCCAATGCACAGATAAAAGTGTGGAGGGAAATATGAGTCAAGCACAGTCCCATTCCATATTGAATATTGTTTCATCAACCAGACAGAAATAACTTAACTGCTACACAGGAGCACTTAACATTTTCATAACACCATGTTCTCTCCAGGCAACCTGGCCTGCCTTGCAGTTTTGTTTTTAGCAGCCTGCTGTTCATACAGAAAGGTGTTTCTGTAGCCAGCCAAGTCATTTTGTGTGTTGTTCTCCCTTTGACATTACTTCTGCAAGACGTACAACAGCAGGTCTCTAATCTGCACACTTGGACTTCCGTGTTCATGTGCGCAAGTCTTCACCACCTCTGAAAATGTGAAAATCTGGAGCTTTGCATGTCATGGCAGATGAATCTGAGCACTTCAAAAGTAGATTGACAGGAAGTAAACAAACATTTTGATATTTATCCGAGGCCCTGTTTGAGACATACCACCCCAGACACTTCTGAGGGGACTTAACACCAGACGTCCCGTGGCCCATCATCTGTTCCCTGAACAAAACGATTCCTGGGTTGGGAAGAAGCATTACTTGAAATGCAAAAAGAAGATAAATGTTTGAGGAGGAGGGTGACTCAGATGCTGGTGACAGGCCTTAATTCACCTTCTGGCTATTAACTGAAAATCTTTCCCTAGTACAGTGTATACTCATGTTTAAATACAAATCATTGATCACTATAGCAACCCCTTTATCACATGAAGCACATTCTAGCTCTAAGATAAAAAAGCAGTGTTGAACAGAAACCCACACGCCCACTCAGCAAAAGGTAAGGTGAGCTTCCATGGGTTTATCTTGTTCTATCAAGATGGTTTTTGTTTTAAAAGTAGGTAAAAGATTGTGTGTGAATTGGTCTGAACATGTTGCGATTGTTTATTTTGAATTTTCATTCTGAATGTATTAGTACCCAAACTGAACAGAAGGAACAGATGCTTCTCTTGAGAGATTTTAGAAGGGTATAAAGAATCAATATGTATTTAATCAGACTGCTTTTCCCCATTATCATTGCTTTAGCTGTAGGAAAAGTATTGAATTATGGGTTAGCATCTAGAAATGGAATTTCCATTCCACAAGAAATTCTGAAGTGGTGATTTCCTCTTTAAGTTGAATACAGTGCTTAATTTTTAAAAAATTTCTAACAGAAGAAAATATCAAAAAAGTTAGCAGATTTGTCTGGTTGTCTGGATTCTGAAAATGTAAAAAATCCACCTTGAAAAAACACCCTGTATATGTTCAAAGTAACAGGTTAAGTGGGTTAAGCTGTTTTGTTGGTGCCTCAAAATTGAACATGAATGAAATGTGAAAACCCCTTAGTTTAGTTTTTCTCTGTGTAGAACATTTGCCAAATTAACCATCTCCTGCAAAACACTTAAATATTGATGAAACTTTTTGTTGGAAATGTTTCAACAAGTGCTGTTGCTTACTAGAGCGTATGGGGACTATTACACAAAATCAGGCAATTAACTATCATTGGCCTTTCCAGAAACAGTGGGATCCATATTTCACACAGCAACTGCCTATCTTTGCAGGCACAAGTGAGGAGAACAATTTCTTTTTTTAAAATGGACTTTTAAAATCACAGAGGCAACCGAACTCCAGTGGAGGTTTTACTTCTTCCTTCTCTTTGCAGGAACACAACGAAGTGAACAGCCTGCCAGCTCATCATGGTGCCCACGAGCCCATCTGCAAATGTGGTGACCTGGATGTCATCTTCACCTACAAACCCTCGAGCCAAAAGCTGGTAGCCACCGTCCTGGAGGCCAGGGACATCCCAGACAGGGACCGCAGTGGTGTGAACACCTGGCAAGTGCACGCGGTTCTGATGCCGGGCAAGAAACAGAGGGGGAAGACGAGTGTGCAGAGAGGACCCATCCCCATCTTCCAGGATAAAATCACCTTCAGCAAGCTGGAAGCTCAGGAGCTGAGCAGCCACGCCGTCCGCTTCCGCCTCTACGCCGTGCACAAGGTGGTTGGGGAGAAGATGATGGGGGAGCAGCTCTTCTACCTGAGTGGCATCAGCCAGGAGGGGGAAGTGAAGGTGACACTGCTCCTGGAGCCAAGGAGTAACCTGAGTGTAAGTTTGATGACAGACAGATGGGGTCCATAAAATTGTTTGGTTTCTTGGTGAGCAGGGTGAGGTCTCTCATTCAGGGCTGTCAGTGTGTGACTGGCAGAGCTGATGCTGTCACTTAAAGAGTTATCAGTAAGGGGAAGCACAGGGCATTTCTTCCCTGTGCAAAGCTTTGTGTTAGAAATTTATTTATAGCTCAGCTAGCAAGCTTACACAAAATCATGTGGAACTACTACATGTGCACAGGTCACCACGTGCTGTGCCATTCAGTATCAGTAGGTTGGTTTGGGAACCACCAAGGCATAATGAGTCTTAATTTCAATTAGTACAGTGGTTCTTGTGCACCACTGTGTTGGTGCTGTCAGTGCAGGAGCTACCTCATTTGGCCCTAGCTACCAGCTTGTGGATCTCCACACTGTGCAGTTTCCATCTTGCCAGAAATGCTTAGTAATGTTCCTCTGCATGACAGATGGAAGTGGAGAGGTGGGTCATGTGAAGAAGATCTGGCTGTGCTGCTTCTTAATTTTCCATGCACATCACAGTTGTATCCAGCTCTGGCTCTGCCAATCAATTTGTGTAGATGAGCTCTGTCGTGATTCATTGTCTACAAAAAGCTCAGAGAGAGGCTGTGCACATGAAATGAATAAAACATCCTACTCCAGGTGAAGAGGAGAATAGAGAAAGAGTTGTGGTAGCAAGGAAAGAATGTTAGAAAATGCACAGTACATGACCAAAACCTGCCAAACTGAAAAGTATATTCCATCCAAGAGCCATTATCAAGGAGCTGTACAGAGTATTAGTGTAGCAGGATGTTTGCTTATCTCAGAGGCTTTGATTTACACTCGTGATAACACTTTACTCAGAGTTCCCCATCTTTAAAGAGAAAGTTCAGACATGTGTTTTTGTAAAAGTGACACTCTGATTCTTCTGCTGCCCCAGCATAATTAATTCTGAGTTATTGTAATTTTTAAAGAGAGATCTTACTAAACAAGGCCACAAGATATAAATTAAGGGGGGTGGTGGGGTGGTGGTGAATGTCCTGATGATTCTCTCAGTGCTCTTTCCCTGCAGAGTGCAGATTCTCAGCTGAGTCTGTCAGCCATCTCTCACAGTGATAGTGCTTCTTCCACACAGTCCCTGTCACATGGAGGGGTGCCAGAGCTGCTCGTGGGACTGTCATACAACGCCACTACAGGGAGGCTGTCAGTGGAGATGATCAAAGGCAGTCATTTCCGAAACCTCGCCATTAATAGGCCACCTGGTGAGTACTTGCACTGCTATTAAATAGTGCTGTTGAGCCAAAATTTGCTTTTTTATTTTCTTCCTCAAGATATTCAGCTGCAGCCTTTCTGAGCTGGGTTTCCTTGTGGAGTACCTGATTGAAGATTAAGTGTTATTTCAGAGACATGTGCTGATAAATATTATAGGACAGCTGGAGGGAATCATACAAAGGCTCAGCTGATGGGACAGTAATACCCAAATATCTGCTTTATTGATGTTTTTTACCACATCTAATTATGGCAAAAGGGCTGTTGTACCCAAAGCATGGAGTAATTCTCAGCAGATCCGTAAAAAAAGCAAGAAGCACTTTCCAAGTGTTCAAATGTTACCATGTGACCCACAGAGACTCTGCCTAGTTCTGTTAAGTGTTTCCCAGGGCTACCCTTCCTTCTGTCCCCTTGCTGCGCTGCTGAGTGCTGGGTGACCTGGTGCTCTGGGCCCTTTGGGGACCCTCCTGCTGTGAATTCTCCACTGCTGCACAAGGAAATCTACTGCAGAAAGAAGATTTGAAAGTTGTTGCAAGAGTTGAGTTCAATTCCTCCAGTCCTGAAGGGGAAAATAGAAATTGCCTTGGAGTAGGTTTAGTTGGTGCCTGAGCTGCAGTAAGTCCTTGATGAGGATGGTGCTGGTACTGTCAGTGACAGAGATGGAGTCACAGCCACAGTCACCTGTTTGCTGCTGGGTTGCCTCACTCAGGGGTTGAATGGCAGTGCTTTATTCATCTCCTGCTGTCCTTTTGCCTCCTGTGTGGAACCAGCTGCTGATGGCAATGTGAAACAACACCTTTTTGTTTGTTGGTGTTTCCATTCTGTGATGTGTGCCTGCTTGTCAGAGTAGGCAAACCTTTGACAGTTCCTTGCCTTTGCTGGATTTGACAGAGTATCTCGAGCTGCAAAACACTGAAATTGCTTTTGCAAGATGCTCTGCTCTTTGATTCAGATCTAGCAAAATATTTATGAAATATTTCAGTATACAGATGTGAAAACTCAGGTTTTCCACTAAACTACACTTTAAGTAGATTGCAGAAATAATCTGTGTCATCAGTCAGTCCCTCGAGAGCTAAAGGCAAGTCTGTGCAGCAGTAAAACACCTGACCCCAGCCTGTGCAGTCTTCACTGCCTTTTATTAGCTGTGACAACACAGCTACATGTGAGTTACTTAAAGGCATGCTCTTGTTTGCATGCTCATGTTTTATAAAAGGTTTTAATTTGAGATCTTTTTTAGTAACTTAAAACAAAAGTACACCAAGGCAACCACCTTGCCACACGCCCCAGCAGGCAAGCTTTCCTGTTTCCTGTGCAGAGTAGATACATCCTGAAGTTTTACTCTCAGAAATGAAATTAAAGTAGTCCCTATATAGGACCAAATTAATTTTCAGGCATCTGTAATGCCCACTTCTTCTTCCCATAAAGGAAATATCATCCTTTCTGTATCCAGATGATACAGACCAGTGTCAGACCAATGCCTCTCAGTGCTAGATGAACTTTTAGGTGAAACACAGAAAGCCATAAATGATTGTAGGCAAACTCTGAACCTATCAAAATCTGCCTCTTTTATTCTAAGTCACATTGTTGCTTCTGCCTTCTGAATTGTTCTTCTGTGCCTGTAAAGCCCCCAGTAGTGTGGTGAGAAAAAGAAAACCCGGTGAAGCAGAAACTGAAAGAAATTAAAAAGAAGGAAGGGAAGCAGCCCTTGTGTCGGTGCTGGAGTAGCATTTCACTGATAACCCCCCGGGCACTGCAGAGCAGCGCTGTGAGGGCGATCGTTACCCTCTGAAACGTGCTGCTGGCTGAATGAGATGCTCAATAAGTCCTTCACAAGGTGAAAGCTGGAACTGCTGAGCCCCTTTCTGGAGGGTGAGCAAAGAGCCCTCGTGTTTTCTTAAATAGGTCCTATTTAAGGTTCTGTTGTTCGAGGCTCAGAGGGAGTGATTTCTTTAAAGTATCATGGAAATTTCGGATATAATAGCGCTGTGGAACACTTAAATACCGAGCCCAAGCTGCTATTCAGGGCAGCCATTTATGGTAAGGCTGAGAGAAGCCAAGGGGCAGAACAGCCTCCATCCCCAGCCCTGCAAACACAGACCCTGTACAGGACCCAGCTGGGGTCCTGCCACAGCCCAGCCACAGACAGCTGCAGCTTTGAGGAGTGGCAGAGGAGTTTTGCACAACAGCAAAGTCTCCAGCTGTGCTTTTTGCCCACCCTGACCCTCTTCTCTGCCACCTGTAGACCCACAGCATGGGTCCTGCCTTCTTGGCATCCTTGCACAGGGATTTCACTGTGTGCAGAAGAAGGAACTGCACGGGGCATTGGTGATTTTAGGTGTTAAAGGCTGCAGAGGCTGAAACAGATGGTTTTCTAGAGAAGAAAAGGGAGATGGTGCATGTCCCAGGGTTTCCTGGGCACATTTTCTCCTTCACTTAAACCTTTAAACTGAGTCAAGTAAATGTCAGAGTCATGGGTGCTTATGTGGGCAATAAATGGGTTAGAAAACAGCTGGCAGCTTACAGAAACTTAAATTGTGCAGGCAGTGTCTTCTCTTCAGGTCACATATACGGGATTCAAGAATAGTTTGGTCAAGGATAAGTGTCCAGGTATTGTTCTGGGGAACATGCTGAGTTACAGGCCTAAGCTTACAATCCCTGATCACACAAATAGATCCATTATCACTCAGAACACTTAAGAGCACTCAAGAGTATGGCTCCAGCATGGCCCGTAAATTATCTGTGTGTGCCAAAAAGCCTCGTGCAGAAAAGCATCTACAGTTTTGTCAGATGTGGACAATGCTGGTATTTTAGTGCTAATGGCTTGTGTGCTGTGCACCTCATTCTCCTTGCTTCTTGTAAAAGTCATTAACCTGTGCTGGCATGTTGTAGGAGTTCATATTTTGGTCTGTGGTCTTGTATCTTCTTAGAACAAAATGCAGTGTGGTCGTTTAAAGGGTGTTTATTTAAAAAAAAAAAAGTAACAAGAGAAGCCTACACCACTGGCAGAAATGTCTTTAAAAATTTATAACCAGTTACATACTATGTGCATGGAAGTAATGCCTTGGGATCCCAGTGATGGACCAAGAATCATTTGAGCTAGTCAGTGCATCTACACAAAACACAGAAATGTGTCTGCCCATGTGATGCTAAACCTTCATCAGCTGCTCTGCTGGGTGCAGCTCTGTCTCCTCTAATCCAGCCTTCCTCCTGCTCCCTTCTGCATTTCTTTTGGGGTTTATGCCTGTGTGTAATGCAATGTGAGAAGAACTATTGTGAAGTTATTCCCTCGCCTAAGAAGAGTCCTCCAAGCTTTTCGGCAGCTGCAGAATTAATCACACATAATAATTACATCCGTGGATGATCATTATTATACCAGCAGCATATTAACCCCATTAAACAAATACAGTAGCACTGATGCTGGAAAAGACAGAAGGGGAGAGAGCAAGCTACCAGGACTTCTGTGGGGAACAGGAAAAATTCTTGAAGTAAAGACTTGTCTGAAAATAAACATCTACCTGAGCCACAGGTAACAATGCCAACAAGTACAGAAAATGCTCCCATAGGAAAATTAGGATCTTTAAATTAGGATCCTTGTTGCTCTGGGATCAGAATTGTTGAAAGCCATTAGTGGATTTTATTTTATCAGCTTATTTTTGAGGGAAAAAATTATTATCCCTGTTACATTCCTGGGGAACAAAGGCACAGGTTAATTCCTTTAATTACTTCAAAGCAGGCCAGGAAGCTGAATAAAAGGAATTAACTTTTAACCTGCAGATCTTTCTCTGAACAGGGAACTTGCTTGAGCTCCTAAAGCTTTGTGATTCATGTTCCCATGTCATCAATAATAGAAGAGAGATCTGTGCCAGGGCAAGCTGAGGTGGATTCAGTCCTCCAAACATTGGAAAACAGAGCAGTAGATGTGCTGGGAAGTTTCTTGCTGCTGAGTGCTTGCCAGTCAGTGACAGCAAGATTGTAAAAATCCACCTCTCCTTCTGCATCTTCTTGCTGCCCATGCTTGAGCACAGCTGGAATAAGCTTGCCTTAAGAACAGCTGAGGAAGCTTTGTGCTGGGTGGAAAGGATGAGGCCAGATGCAAGGAGCCCCAGGAGGACATGTCAGTAATGAGCAGCTGGGCAGTGAGGTGGAAGAGGAAGTGTGGATGAGTGTAAGGTATTGCATGGGGACACAGGTGGAATTCAAACGTGATCTGGATGGACTCAGGGCCGCTTGGGAGTGAAACATTAGGCTTATGGTAAAGAGCTGCAGGAAAATGTCAACTCAAGGGTCACCAATGGTAGTGAAAAAAACCCCCAAATTTAAAGTGGACAAAACTGAAAAATGGTATTTGACTGTAAATAGACATTCACTGGTATAATGAATACCATGTACAGTTCTGTCTTCCTCTGTTCAAACAGAATATGGCAGAACTAAAAAATGTGGTGAGGAGTGTTGGAGACAACCAGGGGAATGGGAACAGCTTCCAGTGAGCTGTAGCTGAATAGACTGTGCCTCATACAATGCTACAACAAAGGGAGATGGGGGAGGACTCACCCAGGGCTCTAAGTGTCATTGAGAAAGTGAATTGACAGCAGTCATTTGCTCTCTTCTGCTGATACAAACCCAAAGGATGGTAAAAGGAAGCGAGGAGGGAGTGAGTTCTGAAGGAGAGACAACTCTTCACCTACACTGTCAAATTCCTCACTACAGAATGTCATGGATGCTGAAAACCTGCTTCAGTTCTGTGCAGCACAGGAGAACACTCCACAGAGGGTTGTTAGACACAAAGCTTCTGACTGAGGAAGTTCAGAGTCACAACATCTCTGGAGATTCGAGGGTATTTGTCAGAGAACCAGCACATGCCATGTTTTTATGGATTTACTGCTGTGTATGGTACTGGGTACTGTTGGGTGGATGGACTGGCTGGGTACAGCTCTTCCCACCATGTGTGGGACCTGGGACTGAGTAGGTTTAGGAGAACAAATGTCACAATCCAAACAAGTGAAAAATGGACTTTCAAGGAGACACTGTGAGATTTTTGTGGGAGATATTTCATAGTAAACATCCAGGGATAGTGTGTGGTTATCCAGTAATGTTTTCAATACCCTTAGGTTTCTTAAAGGTCTGTGAAAAGCATAGTCCATGACACAGTTACTGGATATAAAAATGAAGATCTTTCTGAACCAGAGGACTGCATTTGAAGTGGATGTATGGTGATGCTCTCCCACTCCCATAGCCAAGAAAAAAACCTCACATTTTTCTTCCCCTTCCAAAACAAGCAGAAGAAAAAAGCCATTTCTACCAGAGGGGAACAGTCCTAATTCCAAATTTCAGCTGGAGCTGAATGTTTAGTGTGAGTCTGCAGTGGCACCACTGAGCAGCTTTTGCAGGAGATTTGATGACAGGCTGTGTAATCAAGCCATGCCTGTGGGCACTGCTGCTGGAGGTGACAAAAGCCAGGCTTAAGCATCCTTACATCCTGCTGCTCCCGTTGCTGGGAAGGTGTGTATCCATGCCTCCTGATCTGCTCGGGTGTGCATCCCTGCTTTCTCTGGTAGAGTTCCAACCCCCTCTCTGAGGCAGCAGCAGCAGCAATGTGTTATTTGGAAAAGAGTAGAAATGCCCTTATTAGAGGAGAGTCATGCTGTGCATCTGGAGAGGTGTCCGTGCTCCGCTTTAGCTGTGTCAGCCCCGACTGAAGCTGCACCTCCTCAGGGCTGGGGAGTGCAGGCAGGTGGTGAACTGGCTCTGCAGCCTGACACGTGTCCCAGGAGAGGGCTGGTGCTGGGAAATGCAGTGGCTGTGGGGTGTTGGGGCAGCAGAGGAGGATCACTGAGGAGCTGAGCTCCAAGGTGCTCTGGAAGGAGCTTTCCTTCCTGAGGGACCTGTGCCCTTCCAGGGAGCCCTCATCCCCTGCCCCTCCCGCATGTCACTGATGCCGGCAGTTCCCTCCCCTCGACCAAACGGTGCTTCCAGGGAGCAGCGCATTCTTCTCTGCTGCATTTTAAATTGAAGGCACTGCTGGTCTGGTCTCTGATGACTCACATGTTGTGAAGGTTGCCAGATCCCAGCCTCTCCCTTGGGAAAGAGCTGCCAGCCCCTGAGAGGGAACCTGAGAAGAAGAGGCTTGGTGGAACAGGGGAAGGAAAGTTGGCTTCTCAGCAATGTAGCAGGCAGCTCTCAGCTCCTGTGTGATTTGTACAGCAGCATAAACTGCCTTAATCCAGACTTCCATGACGCGGGGTTGGGATCAGAAGCTTGGGTGTAATTCTCCTCCCTGCTATTTTACTGATCCAGCTGCAGTGAGCCCGGTTCAGAGTGTGAATGTTCAGTGTTCTGCCCCACTGCTGGTTGAAAGGGGAGGCAAAGCCAGGACTAATGGTCTTCTGGGCCTCAAACTGAGAGCTCACATTGAGCTGCCTGTACAGAGCAGCACAGAGTCGAGCTCTGGGGCTGCCTCCCCACGCAGTGCTGCCGTTTATTATGTAGGCTGGGAGCGTGGGCTTGCCAGCTGGGGGAAATTAAGCTCCAGGCCCAAGGCTTTCTTCTGCTGCGGCTGTTATTAGTCTGGATTGCAGCATGCTGACACGGTTATCCTGCTTTTGGAAATGAGCTCGCCGGCCTGGAGCGCGGGCGGGAAAGTCCGCGCGGCGCTGAGCGGTACCCTGCAGGCCACAGACGTGAGGGGTCAGGAGTCTCTGGTTGTTTACTTCCTTTCTAAATATAAATTCAAGCAGGGGGCTGGACGCTTTTGTATTCGCAGTGCTCAGGGGTCAGCTTCGCTAATAATGGTGGTGCTCAGTGTAAGTGAAAGCAGCTAAGGCCCCTGCTCCAAAAACAGGAGCGCATAAATTACAGCTGATTATTCCCCTGAGCTGTCATTATCAGTTAGTTCCCTCAGAAGAATCATGACAGAAATGGGTCATTAGAAGAATCCCGGAAAAACTGATTGCCTTTGCAGATGAGCTCTGGAGAGGTGTTTGATGGTTGGGGCAGTGTCGATGGAGACAGAGCAGTCTGCAGGAGCAGAGGTTTGCCCAGCCCTCTGGAGTAAAGAGATGCAGCCCCAAATGTGTCTGGCTTCTTGCAGCATTCCTTGATTTAGTGCTTTTCACCCCAGTATTAAACACAGAGGTGTTGATATTTCATGTGTAGGTGAACATTGCCCAGTCCACTCCTAGCAGAGAGGCAAGAGGAGATCAGAGTAAAAATGCTCTGCAGGGAGAACTTCTGTTCCAAAACCCATATGGAAAGGAGAGCCTGGTAGATGCGGTGCTAAAATTGGTCTCGGCAAAATTAGACTTTGTTCTTGAATCTTCGCAGACTTTTGTGTAACCGTGGGCAAGCTGCAGGCTCAGACACTCCCAGATATTAAGAGGTCTCGCTCTTCCTCATGTCAGTGAGATGGGTGCCTAAATAGGAGGTGAGCACTTAGGCATTTTAAAGAATGTCAGCCCTAATCTCTCTTTTGCTTTCGTGCTTGACGGAGGTGGCACAAAAGTAAACACTCTGAAGAGCACAAGAGTGCTGAGACACCCCGGTAATGAGGCCATTACTGAACCTGAGCATGTAATTAGATGGAAAATGTTTGCCTTCATAATGAATAGATGCTCTTACACATACATTCCTCAGTAAATTGTCAAGTTCATCCTTGCCGTAGCTCCGCTAATTTCACTGTGTAACTGGGGATGGATTTTCTCTGGCAAAGTCAACAGGAGGGGAGAGCTTTCCATCCCAGAGGACCAGACTGGACCACAAGAAGAGCTGTGTTTTCTGATGAGATACCTAAAAAATGCTGCAAAGAGCACAATGGAAGAAGGGAAAACTACAATCTTAAAATTTAGTAAGTGAAGCAGAATAACAGCTCAGCCTGGTATGTACCAACTCTGCAAAGCAAATTTCAGATGCTAAGTATATGATCCACACCTACTCTTTTATTTCTGTTCAGGCAAGCTTGATTCTTTTGGCTGGTAAAATACACCCAGTGGAATAAACTTGAGGAGAATTAGCAGTGTGATTTAGTTGTCACTTGCACTGGTTTTGTGCCTGTGTTTTCTTGGGGGTGAATAGAGCTCCTGGTACTACCTCTGCCTTCATCACAGTCTCCTTCCAGCCTGATTCATATGATGCAGAATCCCCACCTACCCTGGTATTGAACAGACAGGGACTTGGTGCAGAATTATGTAGAAATCTGAGGTATATTAAGGAAAAAGCCAACTTTTCTGACTTTAACTCATTGATGGTGTGCTGCTCATTTTTCCTCAAAGCCAGCTTGTGTTACCCCTCATTGCAAAAGTTGAGGCCTCGGTCAGGGATGTGACATCCCAGAGTTTGTGACTGTAAGAAACTCATCCATTCATTGCCTGCAAAAGTAACTGGGACATGCTGAAATGGTATCCTGTGAGGTGCTTTAGCTGTGGTGTTAACACCTAAATCATCTCTAATGGTATCACTGTCTGCTAGATCACTGCTGAATTATGCCATCTGCTTTTCTGATTATGAATTGGTTGACTCCTTTGGGGACTGTTCAAATGAACATGCCTGCAGTTAGGTGTGATGAATCCCACCTGAGCTGCCACTATGGATGAAAGTCAGAAGGAAGGATGACAGCAAGGTATACTAAAAGTGAAATCTAGACCTCAGTGCTTTCCCTGCCTTCTTAGAAAAAGACATGCAGGCATGTGTGTGGGACCTTTCCCTAAAATAGAATAATCCTGGGTTGATTGTGAAAAGGAAGAAAAATTTTGAAGTTCAAACAGAGAATTGTACTAATTACCTGCTTGTTTGTATTTAAAAATCAGCCTGGCAGAGTTCTTCCAAAATTTTGAAATCTCCTTCTTGGGGAAAAAAAAAAAAGGACTAATGAGTTTTAAAAAAATCCATAAAACCCCTACTTATCTTTATTTCCAGGGAGTTCCCTGCAGTCTAGACCAGCAGCCAGGACTTTACACAATGAGGAATGCTTCAGTGCACACTGTGGTTTGTCAGTGCCAAGCACAGCGACATCTCTACAAATACTGTAGGAGTTGTGTCTGGTTTCACATTGAGTCAAGCTGGAACAGAGGGTCCTCTCTTGGGCTTTGTGTTCCTGATGGATCTGAAGTTGTTACAGATTTTACAGATTTCAGTCCCTCAACACTGAATATTAAGGTGGAAACTAGTCCACCTCTCAGTAAAGTGTTTTATTTTTTGTTCCTTCACAGATACAGTCAGGAAATTGAATCAAAGCTTTGCTTTTCTGTGTGACAAGCAGGTCTTTGCTGGCAAGATCCACTTCATCCCCAGCGTTACTCCGGGAGCCAAGCTGGCACCCCCAGCTAATGGCTGGGCTGAACTTTCCCCACAGTAACTCGATAGCTGTACAGCTGTGCAGGCTCACAATTTGCTCCTTGATTGTCAGCCTCCTGACAGCTTTTTCAGTGGAACAGTTTGAGAGGAGCGGGAAGCCCTGCTTTGGAGACGTGGAAGTGTTTTCACACCTGAAGTGTAATTTCACACCTTGTGTTGCTCAGTAGATAAGTGCGTAAAATAGCACATCAAACGGGAACAGAAGAGGGTAGAAATGCTGCAGACAAGAGATGGAGGCTTGTTATTTATTTCCTATCTTCAGCACACTCTGAAATAATACTCACTTGCAGGAACCCAGGCACAGATTACGAAGGGGTTAGCAGAGGACTTGTCTAGCCAAGCAATCTGTCACTGCCATGTGCAGAGCAAGGTGAAAAATTACACTGAGCTGGGTCTGTGGAACACTGGGAGCTCTGACACTACAGTATTAGCAACCACGTAACAGAGGAAAACTAATTAATACAGGAGACAGCAGGAATTTAAAGACTAGATTTACAGGATCATTAAATTGGGCCATCCCTACCTTGTATCTACTAAGCATTTTTACTCCTTGTGTGGACCTAAATTGTAAATAAAATTGACCTTAAGTCTGGCAAAAAAGTAATATGAGAATTTGGAAAAAACATGAAACTATCATGGAAGATCAAATAAATTCACTGGGTATGCAGTGTTTTTTTCCTCTCTTTCAAGACCCTTTTTTTTTTTTGTGGTATCTCAAACAATAGATCATAGAGAAGTGGTGGAGAGGCAAGGACAGCCAAGGGAAGCCTGGGTAAGACAGCCCCAAAGAAGGTTGATTGTGAGGGAGAGGAAAGGAAGGTGGAGATGTCATTTGATGTGGAGAATCCATAGAGATGCTCATAGTTTTGGTTAGTCTTGGACAGGTTTGCTAGAACTGGATACTTGGTATCAGTGGGGCTGAAAGATGCATCAGTTTTCTTTTCTCCCCAGCTGAATATGAGAAAATCCAAGAGGTGCTTTCATCTTCTGCTTCTCATCCCATGGATTTTACCAAGGAGCACAATCCAGCCCTCATCCGTTATTCACTGCACACTAAGCTGCTCTTGCATGGTTTTTGGGGTGTTTTTTGGCTGCCTGGGGCTTTCATTAGCCTGTCACCTGCACCAAACGTGTCCTTTCCTCTTTTTTGTCCCAGACACCTACGGAAAGCTCTGCCTGCGCAACTCCGTGGGCCAGGAGATGTCTCGCTGCAAGACCTCCATCCGCCGGGGGCAGCCCAACCCTGTCTACAAGGAAACTTTCATCTTCCAGGTCGCCCTCTTCCAGCTCTCCGACGTCACCCTGCTGATCTCCATCTACAACAGGCGCAGCATGAAGCGCAAGGAGATGATCGGCTGGATTTCCATGGGCCAGAACAGCAGCGGGGAGGAGGAGCAGAGCCACTGGCAGGAAATGAAGGAGTCCCAGGGGACACAGGTCTGCAGGTGGCACATGCTGCTGGAGTCCTAGTGGTGACCAGGGCAGCCTGCAGGTGCTGTCTCCCCTCGTTTTCTCTCTCTCCCCTGTGATGGGAGCTGTGCCCTGGCAGGGCACGCAGCTTTAACCTGCCTGCCCAGTGCCAGCAGCTGTGGGTACCAGAGGTGGCAAGGCCTGGGAAGCATGTTTAGCTCTTGCCTTTCCAGCTTGCCCTGCATTTTCTACATCCAGATAATTAACCCTAGAGAGAAGCAGTGGGAGCACCTGCAAAATCTTTTCCTTGGTCGTTGTCTTGCTCATTTTTTCGTAGGCTTAATCACCACAGACTGATTCTGGTGTGAATCTGTTTTCTTCTGGAGTAAACTCTCTCTTCCCTCTCTCCCCTTATTTATATTAATGAAGTTTGCAAATATTCTTGCCACGCAGATAGCTCACAGAAAAGCTAACCTGCATGCATATCACATCCTCTCCCTTTTATTATCGTGTTTCTAAGTCCTAGAAATAAGCATTTGATACCACTGTAGACTGGATGATATATTTTTCAGGCAGCATGAGAAAGCACTCTTGAATTCTCTGTCAACTTTTAAGTGCCTAGACATTACTACTGTTCTTCTGTACTAACAGTTGATATAAGGACTAAATACTACTGGTATTTTTAATTAGGCACCCTGTGCACTTGTTAGCCTGCATTGACATAGGTTTGCACAAGAGATAACAAGCATCAGTTTTTTATTGCATTATACAATGCATGTTAAGATGTTTACTTGAAGTTATGGCTTCTCTCACCACAAGTACCAAAAAAAGACCAGAACAAACTGCACATCCACCTTTGTGCCTGAATCACTCCTTTCTGCATCACTTTGCCCATGTGTTAATGTGGTTTTTTCACAAGTGAGGTTCACTCAGAAAAGCATTTCTGTGAATTTCTGTGAGCATTACAGGGCAGGGCTTCAGATCCATGGTTTTTCTGTGATTCAGCAAAGCACTACTCAGTGTGCTGAGGGCTCTTCTTCAAATCTCCTGTGCTATCCTGTAAAACCTCCTTGGGATATGGAAGGGGACTGGTTTTGGCATGCTGAACAGGAGAGGATGCCAGACTACATCACCTAACCTTGGGAAGGAGCTCTCTTGCAGGCCAGGAATAGGACTCAGGCCCCCTCCCAGAGGGGCTACTGGCTCTGTTGAACTTGCACTGGAGAAAAGTATTGTGCTTCCTGCCTCCATCTGAAAGCAATGCAAGGAGCAGCCTTGCTGGATGAGGTGATGACACTGTCACATGGTTACTTTTCAGACTACATTGTCCTTTTCCATTTTAATCTCTTTTCCTGTCTCTAAGCTGAAGGCATGGAGATGATGGATAGAGGATGTGTCTCAGTCTGCTGCTTGGCTAAGTGGTTGTTGTTGCAGTGCTGTGTGACACAAAGGAGGATGTTCATCCTCGATGGAATGTAGGCAGTGAGGTGCTGAGATCTCCAAATGCTATCAGCTGCCCAATCTCCCATTCTCCACAAGAACTGTCTTTTCTCCATTCCTGCTGATGACAGCAAGACACAGGAAATATTTTGCTGAGGAGGTTTATCTCTACTGAATCAACTTCATGGTTTGTTTTTGCCATTTACTGAGACCTGGCACCAAATTCTGCCTCCCCCTGCACCACAGCCACTTCCTTCACTTCAACGGTGCTGTGCAAATCTAACTAATGCAAATTTTGGCACTGGCTGTTTGACCAAAATTGGTCCATGGTGCTGGTTTTCATCACATCCAGGCTAGACAGGCCCTGAGGGCAGTGCTGTGACACTCACAGGTTATCACTTGGTGTCACACAGAGCTCTGTCTGTCCTCATGAGGCAGACAGAATAATCTGCATGGAGAAGCACTTCTGGGGCAGGTGATACGAGTTATTCTACAGACACGCTCCTGTATCTCCTTATCACCTGTCTGAGCATCATTTTTCCAGGGAGACTGGTGGGTGTCCTATGCAGGAGGGTTCTCCTCCACTGAATAGATAAGCTGGCATGTCTGCTTTGCACTGCTGGGGCTTTGTAACACAAAACAGGGTGTAACCCAAACGCAACAAATACATTATTCTTGGCTGCACTGCTAAAGCTGCTGTATTAGCAATGCCAGAAAAAGTGAACATCTGAGTGGGAACCAGGAGAATAGAATTTTATTTATCATACACTTTTCTCCTGGGGAAAAATGAAAAAGTAGAGGAAACAGCCCAAATCAAAAGGTGCATTTTGCTGACTCCAGTTGTTTTCCAATCTCTCAGTCTTTTTTTTTTTTTTTCCTGAACTGCATAAAATGTATATGCAAGTGTTTATAATTAATTTTATTACCTGGAATGTGTGTGTGTAATAAACTCACTGAGATTCTCTTCAGAACTTCTTGAACCTGCAAAGTCTTGCCTATACTTCATGATTAGCTAAGGGAAAAGTGTAAGTTCATAATACATTTCAGCAGTGAACTGGAGATAACCCAGATTTATAACAGCATGATTAAAAAGAAAAACTAATGAAAAAGATAATTTTAAAAAACAATGAAGTACACTGGGTTTGGACTTCCATGCTGTTTTCACATTAAGATCTTTTCTGAAGATACAGTATTAAGGGAATTGAATTTTAATATATAATTTCAATGTAGAGATTTTGGAGTCAGAGGAAAGCAAGTGAAAATGGCTTACTTAGAGTAAGTTAATATCTAAGCATGTGTTAAAACTTTGCTGTCCACGGGAAGCAGGTTGCTGCATCCTTGCTGCAACATTTTACCCTTATATTTTACCAGAAAATTTTGAAGGGAGGGGGCAAGGAGTGTGGTAGGGAGACCACTGGGTTTTTGGAGCTGCTGACAAAACTGTTGGCACATCCATGCCTTGAGAAGTGCATTTGTGGGGTTCTTTATGTTCCTACTAAAGCAATGGAGAAATTTAGGATGAACAAGGTGCTGGGGTAGCTCATGCATGCTAGCTGTATTTTGGGATTTTTGTTGCTTTTGTGGTTTATTTTTCCTTCCATTATTGACTGTCTGTGAAACAAAGGCTTTGCAGCAGCTCTGGCATATTCCAAAGCTCCTGTAATTCTTCCCATTGACAGATTGAATTAGTCATTGCTAATATTGATACAGGCTGGGCTTGTGCTCGTGGTCTTTCTTATGTAAACACCACTGCCCTTTCGGTCACTGCTTTAACCCCTTGTTCCCTTTGGAAGTGGCTGACAAGACTGAATTTCCAGGAAGTTTTCCATTCTTTGGGAATCCTGACTCTCACTTGACTTGCAGATGGCTGGTAGACCCTGTGCTCCACTGGCCTTCTCCACGTGGATGCTGATGCTCTCTGCTTCTCTGGGGTTCCAGGTGGGGAGAAGAGCTGTGAGAGGGCCATGGGGATTTCAGGGAGCAGGATAGGAATGGATAACCTGGTTCTGGGATGCTTGGGCACTTGCAGGCCTAGAATTATGGATGTTTCCTAATGCACTCACGTTTTCAAAGCTAATTCATTCACTTTTGACACCACGGTTTGTAATCCCTTTATAGTTTATTTGAATTTTCTTTAAAAAAAAAAAGAATAAAAAAGTCTGAAAATGTGGAGAGGAATTAACTGCATTGGCCCAGAGTATTATGGGCAAGTGCCCTGTATCTTGTATCTCTGTACCTTGAACAGCATCGTTCAGCTGGCTGCAGTCTGTTCTTCCCTTGTTCTCTCCCCAGCCAGCATGTCCCTGTCCCGCCTTTATTTTTCCTTTTTTAATGTTTATCAACGACAGAACAGGGTGATCTCACCGTGTTTATATTCCCCATAACGACAGTGATCTTCAGCTGATGCCCACAGGAATGAGTTCCTCTTTTAGCCCGCTGAGCTGCAGCGATGGCTCACTGAAGTGCCCATTTGCAAAGGCTTTATCTGGATGATCTTCTACATCCTTTTATTTGTCTGGGTTTCCTTTCTACCAGTGTCTTTAATTAGCTGGACCCTGCTGTGGCCTGCTCGTTCCTGTTGCTCTGCCTTGTCTGCCTTTCCCTTCAGGGGCAATGTGGGTTGTGCAGCTCCTGGGGTACGTGGACAATGCTTGGGTGTATTTTTAGCAGCTGCAGATCCCGAGGAGTTATTTGGTGCTTTACATAGCCGACTGATCTTCAGTCATGGATGTCGTTAGATGTTCCTGGATGCACAGATCCAAAGGCTGCCAGCTGCTATTGATCATTTCCCCAGCATTAAGCTGAAGGTGGCAGCTTGGCAGAGGAGCAGGCATTTCCTCTGGTGGCAGTTCATTTTCCCCTTCAGCTGGAGCTGGCAGTGACCTTGGAGCTGGCGTGCCTGCAGAGCTTGCTTTCCGCTCCCATATTTATCATCATCTTTAATCTGTGTGATCACAGCACTTCATCTCTCTGCCTCTCAGCTGCCTTCTGCCCTTCAGCACAAAAGGTGGACTGAAAGGCTGAGCAAAGAATATGGCCTTCTCCATCATATTATCCCCTCCCAGAGGGGTCATCTTAAAGTTGTGATGCTCCCAATCAAGACCTTGCCTCCCTGCTCTCTTGTCCACTAGTGGAGTTTGAAGTTTGTTGGTTGGGCTCTGACCCATTAATATTTACAGAGTAGTGACACCCATTCACCTCAATGTGGGCCAAGTTATTGACAGAAGAAAGAAGCTGTTCTGTATTTGCTTTCTTCCTTTTCCCATGGGCATTGTGTTCTGCAAAAGGACAACACAGCCTGCAGGAATTAGTATGCGGGAACATCCGCTTTCCATTTAAAATGTGCTAAGTGTGATGTTTGCAGCTATGGTTTGAGGGGAAAAAACAAAGCAGCCAGGGTTTGTAGAACAGCTCACACTTTGAATGAGGCAGGTTTTTCCCTCCAGCATGTGATACCCCAAAAAATACGTTCTCATATCCCAGGAAGCGGTGCTGGCTCTGAGCTCATCTGCTTCATACAAGCAGCCAGAAGCTGACAGATCCTAAAGCTTGGAGAGGCATCCAAGATAATTCCACAGAGCTGGTTTGGGTGTTTATTTGGGATCTGGTGAGGATTTAACAAGCTGTCATGCAAGAAATGAAAACCCCAAGCAGTGGTGGGAAGGTGGTGGCGGGGGAGAGAGGCAGGCGGGGAAGGCTCTTGGTGTGCTCGTGCTGCTGCAGAGATGGGAATTTGCTCACTCCCTGCTCCAGAAAGCAGCACAGCCGGGCTGCAGTGGCATCGAGCCTGAGCTGAAACCCAGTTTCTCTGCATGATTCCTGAGCTCCAGATCTGCTGAAGGCATACAGCTTTTTGTTTTTGTTTTTTCAGTGCAGAGTGAGCTTGTGTCTTCCTGCAGCCTACGCTGTGGGCCCTAAGAAATGAATGTGTAAATATTTTGTCTCTCACAGCAGCCCAAGGTCATCTTTCTGGAACAGCAAACAGGCACAGAATCCAAAGAAGATCAGTCTGTCATATGAGTAAGGTTAGCATCTGCACTTACAAATGACAAAGGCTATTAATCCTCATGCTGTAATCCCCAAGCTGTTTGCCAGCTGGCAGCACGAAGATGCTCCTGCTCAACTCACACAGCTACCCATGTTTTTTCACCTTTATAAAGCAGATATAGGTCAATACTGTAGCCTGAATAAAAAACTTGGTAGATGCCATTCATCTCTTTTGGCATTACTATCCCTCTGCTCTCCACACAAACCCTCTATACAAATAAAAGGGTAAGAGGAGAGCTCTGATCTGAGTTCTCCCTGTGCTGCTCCCCTAAAACAGAAGACTGAAAGTGAGATTTTTTTCCCTCCCCTCTGCTCCTGAGTTTGTCCTGGGAGGATGACTTTTGAGAGAAATTCAGAACTGAACAACCTGAGCAAAGCTCTGTCTCTAGACAGGTCTTTGCACCCAGAGCAAGGAAAACCTAATTCTTGCAGAAGGCAGACAAAATTCCAGTGATGGGGTGTTTTTTGGTCCTAATTTGGGAACCTGCATAGGATTTGGGTATTGCCCATCACAGGAGCATAAACCCCTGAATCCTCTGAGGTACCACTGATGGAGCAGAAGGAAGACTGCTGCTTGGCAGTGATGCAGGTAGGCTGAGATAGTCTGTGTGATCTCACACCAAAAACCTGTATGGTCACTGGGCTGCACCCAGTGAGCATTAGGCTGTGGGGGTTGGGAAAATTGAGAGAGAAACACAAAAGCCAGGTGTGAGCTGTGAAACTCCATTCAGACCTGTTACTTGCTCATCTCTCAAGGAAATTGGAAAGCAAATTCTTTTGCTTTAAGCAAAATCACAGCTGCTTGGGCAGCTGCAGGTGTGAGGAACTAAGGATGTTTCCTTCTTGCTTTTGTATTTCCTCTGGCTGTAGTGGGGGACGTCAAATAGACACCAAATACTCTGGAGATGTTTGTCCCCTGTAGTGTCATTCCCAGTGTGGGCTGATCTTACTGAATAACAAAAGACAAAAAGCTGATATTGGCCATGGGTGAGGAAGGAGGATTCAGGATTCTTCCTGAGCCCTACAACCATTAATTAGCTGTGACCTCCAGGGAAGGCACTTCATCATGCCAAATACTTCCCTCTCCCTTCATTTTGCAAGCTTAGGATAACATTGCAAATTTCTCTCTTCATTAGCAACTAGGAAAAAATCATATAATTTTGCCAGCTTTCCTCCTGCCTGTTGTGTCTCGTTAACACTTCCCAGGTGCTTTTCCTTCATGCTGTCTTCATCACTGCATCTCCCATCCTCTCATTAATATCTATAGAGGTCTGGTCCAAGGCAGGTCAGTGCCTGGTAGCAATATTTTATGTTCATGGTGCTCAGGATAAAACTTGTCCTGTGATCTCTTGCTGTCCCTATGTGGCACCTCAAGCACAAGTTTTCCAATTAAACTGGTACCACATCCCTCCTGTATTCCTCTGCTGGCATTGCCATGGTTTGTGTCTTGCTGGGCTGTGTTCTCAGCTGGAACTTCATTGACTTTTTCCCAGCAGAGAGTTTTGTTTGTCAAGAAGAGTAAATGAAGTAATCATTTGGTAGACTTAGCATTTAAATACTGCGTGACATTTATATGTGTGTATATATAAAAATGTTTTTTATGGCAGAGTCCCGCGAGGCATTTGCATGAAGCACATCTCAATGTATATTTGACTGTTGATTTAAATATATGGTATGTAATAAGTTATTTTTAGTGTGTATTGACTTCTTTCTCTATTGGAACAATATACAATCTCTGGCAGGGTTTGGTTGTCTCTGTTGCAGGCACAGCTGGACACTGAGGTGTGTCCTTGTCCTGCTCCTCCTTGTTCTCCATGACATAGGAGTTGCTCCCCTCAGGAGCTTTGTGGGTGGACAGATGTCTCTCCTGGGGTTTGTTGCCACAGGACAGCGTTGTAAGCCTCCTACTGCACCTCCCTCCTGCTGTTTAGTAAAATAATCTGCCTTTAATATTTCTCCTCCTTCTGCTGTCTTCTCCTCAGCACAGAGAGCCAGTTGGTGTTCGCAGTGATTCAGCCCCAGGGCTGAGGGAGCTCCAGGAACAATGGAGATCACAGAACCACTGAATGGTTTGGGTTGGAAGGGGCCTTAAAGACCATCTCATTCCACCCCCTTGCCATGTGCAACCTCCCACTATTCCAGGTTGCTCAGAGCCCCATCCAACCTGGCCTTGAACACTTCCAGGGATGAGCATCCACAACTTCTCTGGGCGAGCACAAACTTACCTATAAATTGTTTACTTTAAAAATAACAATACAAACAAATTAATGTTACATCCTTAATTTCTATTGGTGCAAAAGCAAGGCTTCTGGAGCTTGTGTTTATTTTTGAATTATTTTTATGATAAATAAATCTTTAGAGGGAGAACCGTTCATACTATGAGGGTTATAAGAAACAAATTCACACGTCCTTTTCACTTGTGTGAAGTTCAAAGATTTGCACTGAAAATTTTACCTTGAATCTAGTCACTGAAGGGCTGGTATTGACTGGTGAGAGGCCACTGGGATGGTGTGAGTATTGTTTCACTTGCTGGGTATGTGAGTGAAAGAGATATCTGGAGTGCAAAACTGTGACAAAAATATGGAAAATACACGGGAAAGATGTTTGGATATTCAACTGGAAGACTGGTATGGGTTTATTCTTAGCCTTTCATGTAGTTGACAATGAAACATTTTTATTCTACTTAAGTGCTAACGTGCATGCTCATACAATATATTGCCTCTTGCTAATTATATGCTGTGTTAGGAATACTAATGTCTAGATGATATCTGACTGGAAAAAAAAAATCAGCATTAAACCCAGCTTCTGTAGAATTCTGGGCTGAAACTACCCCTGCACATACACAACTGTCCACACCTTAGAAACAAGTGTTATTTTGTTATGGAGAATGCTGCTGTTACAGGTTTCATCAATAAAATAGAAGCAGATGGCTCATGTAGACATGCAAACCCAATGTATCTTCCTTTTTGTTCTCACTGTGGCAGAACAGAGTGAATATGCATCCAGGAGAGGGGGACGTGTTTTGTTCAGAGCAGGGGTGCAGGTGCCTGGTGCATAATGCAGGACTGGGAGGAATGGGAAATACCTGCCTGGCACTTGGTCCTTTGTCCATCCACACTGACACAGGGGCCCTGTGGCAGCAGGCTGGGGGGTTTTGGGGGCTGAAGAGGTTCCCATGGCTCACCATGTCCCTGCTTCCCCCTGCATACAGCCTGTCAGCCAGCTCTGTGTGGGGAAGGAAGAGTGCTGGCCATGCCTTTGACATCTGCTCTTTTCTTTTCTCTCGTCCAGCCCTGGCAAGAGTTGGGGAGAAGCTCCTCCAGCCCCCTATGGTGGTACCCTGGACTCAGCATTTCTCCTACACACCAGTGGTGTGGTGGCACCTGCACCAGGGCACGTGGAGTCAGTGTCACCAGTGTCCCTTCTGTGTGGAGATACCTGCCTATAGAAGCTGGGGTCTCATGTGGTGGAAACAAAGATAAGAGCTCAAAGGATGAGCTGGAGAGGTGAAATTGGGCCAACAAAGGGTATGTCTGTATCTGGTGGGTATTTTATTTTGCACCTACCTTCTATCATTATGTATTTGTGAGTGGTTTACTTCTGGCAGGTTGCAGTTGTAATCCCTGCCCACATTAAGATGGAGAAAGAGAGAAGCTAAAAACATTCCCAGATTGGTGACTTTGAACTGGGGTTAGTTTGTTCCTCTCAGAATAGCAGTGCCATATTTGAGGGAGACATGAGAAACCACGATTTCTGCAGCCCTGCTGGCACCCACAGGGTTGGCTTTCCAGGACCAGCCCTGAAATAGAGTTTCTTTTTCTGGCAACAGTTGGTAGCTTCAGTGCCTGGAAACCTCAGCAAAGGCTGTTGATATAGGACATGTCTGAGGACACAGAAAACCTTACCCAGGGCCCTTCATCTTAAAGTGGAGAAATGGGATATGCTGGGAAGCTCAGAGAGAAACTGGGGAGTTTGGAAAAGCTCACCCTCCTTGCTGCAAACTGAGAATGAAATTTGTGTTTTGCTAAGGACTGATGTTAGTGGGTGACCAGGCTCAGCTGAGGCGGCTGGTGAGGGCTGCAGGGTGGGCTGGGACTTGCTCTGGGTGGCAGCAATCCCCCAGCAGCTCCTCCAGGCACAGAGGGGGATGTACAGAGCCAGGCACTGTCTGCAAGTGGCTCGGGGGTTTGGGAGCTCGGGTGGGTGGTGGCACGGTCTGAGGCGGTTCCAGGGCAGCTCTTTGCTGCCTTGGTCATCCTAACACTGCTTCACCCCATGCATTTTCTGAAAACCACTTAAACTTCTCCCTGCCCAATTGACCAGCCTTGATTCCCTCACCAGCTCATCCCACTCCTCCCAGGTAAATCTGGCACCGAGGGATGCCAGGGATGGCTCTGGAGGGCTCAGCACTGCTGGGGTCACCACGCTTGCCCTGCTGTTCCTCCATCCTCATCCTGTCCTTGTGGGGGTGTCCTGAGCCTCAGGAGGGTTTTTCCAGGCTGGTGGGAGGTTCAGAGCTCGGCAGCCCAGGGTTTGTCCTGCTCCTGCAGGCGAGGCGGCCTTGCCTGTGTCCCCCCGCGGGCTCGAATGGGCCACAGGCCTTGGAGCCAGCGCTTGGGCAGCTTGGCCTGAATGAAATTTACTGCCTGTAAATGTGGCAGGAAAACTCAGGTTTTCTGTGTGCTCACTGTGCAGCACCACCTCACTTGCTGCTCCTGCTGGGACACCACTGCTCAGCATGGGCACGTGTGGGCCCCGCCGGGCTCCCGGCCATGCTGTGTTTTATCCTTCTCATCATCCTGTCCTTCCTCCAGCTGCATTTTAATTCTTTAGAGTGACTTCATCCCTTGGCAAAGCACCAAGTGCTGTTTTGTCAAGACATTCTTTTTTCTTTTTTCTTTTTTCTTTTCTTTTTTCATCCTGATTTTGACCACTTGGAAAAGTCACATTTTTAATGTCAGGAAACTAAGTTTTGAATTTCAGCAAAGGAGTGATATCATTTTTCACGAGAGGGTGAAAGCATTCCCACTTCTCAATCAGCTCAGTGGAGGCTAAAGCTGAGCTGTCTGCCATCTGTCTCCTCGCCAGTCTCTCTTCCACCACCATCACTTTTTAACAGGTTGGCCAATTTCAATCACATTTGAGAGCAGGGTAACTGTCTCAAAGACAGTTATGCTTCTACAAATTTTGTCAGCTGGCAGAGGATTGTTTCCAGAGAAGCAGAAAAAAGTAGGTTTGATGGCCAAGGGTCAGTGAGCTGGTCCATCGTGACAGCTCCAGCATGTGCTGCCTCTGGGGTGTCCAAGGGGATATGGTGGAATTTGACTGGGGATGTGGGGAGGATGTAGGAGCTAAAGGGCACAAATATGTGGGATAAGGAGCTTCATTTGTTCTGCTCTTCTTCAGCTTGTTTCAGAAGGCTTTTTAAAGTTTTTCCCAAACGTAAAAAGGTAAAAGAAAATATCGAAAAAAATTTAAAATAACAACAAATTTTCTTGTACAATGAATTGGAAGAGAGAGGAGAAAAATAGCATTCCAGCACAGAAAGAGCAGAAAGAGAAAGAGTTGGTCTGCATTTTAGATGGAGGCAGGATTAGCCTCCCAAGGCATCTGGTCCCTCTGAGCCTGGCCAGCCACTGGGAGGCATGGACAGGGTCCAGAAACTGGAGCTACTCATCTTCATTTGCAGTGACAAGCCAATGGCTGGGAAAGCTTTTGAGGGTCTGTGTCTGCTGGAGGCAGCTGAGCGGGCCAGGCCAAGGATAAAACCTGGCCCAGGATGCAGCTCCTCACATCTGAAACTCCTCAGGTACAAGTGCTGAACATTTTGGGTACATTTTATCTTTTGAAAATACCTCTTGCATGCTGTGTTTAGAAATGCAGCACCTCTGTAGGTATATGCTGCCTGGGAGGGCCTGTGCTTTTATACACACATCTTTTGAATGTTTGGTGCTTGAATTTAAAAGGGCACATTAATTTAATTCATTTTTCTTTAACACTTGACTTGAGGAGACATAACTGCTTTGAAATGAAGGAATAGATTTTTTTTTCTAATTCTGTGAGACAGTTAAAGTAAATGCTAATGTTCTGGGGTTTTACATTCCCAATTGCCCTAAACCATTTAAAAACATGTATTTGCTATAGCACTGAATATGTCAGGCAATCTTGCTTTCAAAAGACTAAAATAAAAGAAAAAATCAGCTCTTCTATTGTCTGCCTGTCCAGGTTTTATCTTGTGCAGCACACATTTAAAATCTTATCTTCTCAAATAATATCCCTGTCAATAGGGACTTTGGTCCCAGTTCGTGGGTCTGTTTAATTTCCGCTGCATTAAAACCCTGTGCGAGTCAGCTGAGCAGTGATTCCTGACCAGGCATCCCTGGCAGGGGGGAAAACTCCTCTTCAGACAAGGAGAGGTGATTCCTCGTGCTTCCATGGCAGGAGGAAGGGGATGGGATGGGCTGAGATGGAGCATCTTCTCTTCTTCCTGATGGATGCCCCCTCCAGCCAGCAGAGCAGTGCTGGTTTACCCTGGCAGGGCATCTGCTTCCTTGCACTCTCTGCCCCCTTGGAAAGTGGCAAAGAAAAGCAGCTGCACTTGGATTGTGGAAAAATTTCCTCAGGGCTGATCAGGAGATGGAAATGCTTCTTGGATCCAGCTGAGGAAACATAGCTGACCTTTTGGCAGCAAATTATTGCCTGCTAATAAGTCTTGCTTGTGTGCTGACAGGAGAGGAGAAGATGTGTCTTTGCAGTAGAAATTGTGTTGAATGTTAAAAAAAATCCAGTAAATTTCACAAAGATTGGAGTAAGTGATGCTGTCGTTCATTCAGCTCTTAGGCACGGAGTAGGTGCTTCTGTGTCTTCCTTTTCTATCTCTGCTTACAGAAGTGATATTACTGAATTAATTATGACATCTTTGTGAAGAGCTGAAGAATCACTCAAGTCCTCGATTCAACAGTAGAGAAATGTCAGATTCATCTCACAGTAAATTTAAAATTACACCAACCTGAACTACTGCTACTGGCAGCATAATAATAAGGCAGGTAATCAAAATCAATTAAATTCCAGTGCCTTCCTATTGTCCTAAAAAATTCAAATTTTAAATTAGTTGGAGTTTCATTTGACTTCTCAATAAAAGAGGCAGAGCTTCAGAGATAATTTAAAGTAAACATGTGGCCATGAGTGATCTTTCCTCAAGTTGCAAAGACCAGGGTAGCCTGGTTTGTGCATGTTGAGTACCAAATGCAGCCAGGTGCTCCAAGTCAAGGCAATAACTGACCTGAGGCTGCTGCACTGACATGTGCTACGTGGCTCTCAGGCTTGCCAGGCCTCAGTTTGTTAAAATTTGGGTGAGATATTGATCCAGGTGAATGCTAAATGCAGTGTGCCTCCATTCCCACAGTCTAAGGGGGAGGAGGACAAAGCCTGGTGCACCACCTTCATGGAGCAACCAGAGGGAGGGGAACCCCCTGTGTCCTTCCAGCAGTGACATGACCAGATAGAATATGCACTGGACATCTTACAGATCACAGGGGAACGGGGAATTGCCCATCAATGCTGTCAAAATGAATAAGTTCCTGTAGCACCTTGCCTTGTTTTTGGCATTGTCTGAGCCTTTGAATCACCTTTAGCAGCAGGATGGGAGATGGCAGTAGCTGTTTTGGGAGTGTTCAAGGCCAGGCTGGATGGGGCTTTGAGCCACGTGGTGTAGTGGGAAGTGTCCCTGCCCATGGCAGGGGGTTGGAACAAGACAATCTCTAAAGTCCCTTCCAACCCAAACCATTCTGAGATTCTGTGGGCTGGCCTGAGTCACTGCTTGGATGGGGAGATTGTGGCATGAACATGAGTCTGTCAGGTGTCATCCATGGTAGTTGTGAGGAAATGGATGCAGCTGGCAGGTGCAGAAGAAAATGTATTGTCTAGAGATGTTTCTTGTTGGAGAGAAGTCCTTGGTGCTGGGGCTGGTCTAAGCAGTGTTGTACCAGTAACTCCAGGGCAGCCTTTGGCACCAATCTGGCTGTCCAGAAAAGCTCATCTTGTACAACTCCTTTTCACTCTGGGAGTGACCCACTTCTTCCAGGAAAGGTCCCTGCACATAGCTGGTGTGTTCTTTTTAGAAATACATTAGAGATTTTTTTTACCTTTCTATCTGCCAATATTTACATATAGAGTTAGGCTTCCAGGGGAAGGGATTTGCCCTCTTTCTGCACACTGTATTATACAGGTTAAGATTTTATTGACTCCTTTTAAACTTTTCCTGGGCCCTTCTCTCTGGACCCTTGGTTATGAGAGTAGGCTGAGCCTGATAACCCACCTCTTGCCCTAAGGAGGATGCTCAGCAGTAAAATCCTGCAATCTGGCTGAGATGCAGGGATTGTCCTACCCCACCTGCTCTTTTTATTTGGGAGGAGGTCTGGCTTGTTTTGCTGTGCAGCTTTTTTTTCCTACAGCAATCCAATTTCTGTCCATGGGATGTGGGTATAAGTGCCAGGGTGGGACCCAGGGCACCGTGGTGGAACATCCCAAAAGCTCAGGGGAAAAAGTGGGCCAGGATCCGATGCTGGGCATGGAGGAAAAAGGGAGAACCATAAATCGAGAGGGAAGAGGAACGTGACCCAGCGAGAGAGCAGAAGACATCGGCTCTCTGCCAGCAGGACCGAACTGGATTCCTCTCCCTCCAGCCTTTCCAGGCACTGGGTTGTGTTTCTCCCAGCCTTGCCCTGAAGCGAGCAGAGCTCTCGCCCTCTCTCAGTGCCGCAAGGAGCACTCGGCACTCCGCGGCTGCCGGCCCGCTGCGCGCATCCTTCAGCCCGCCCTGACGGGAGGCTGTATGGCCCCCCTTGCCCGCCCCCTCCC
>VZRX01012693.1:0-26670 GCA_013398075.1 Notiomystis cincta
GAAATGAATTCTGCATATAATTTATACTCCTATTTCTGCTCATGAGGAATTACAGATTTCCCAGGAAACCAGATTGTTATTTGCATTTCAGTCAGCTGCAGCTGCTGGCTGGGGAGAAAAATATTTAAAACATCTCAATAAACCCATATCTGCCACTTTGGGTTTGCAAAGCTGTTGGTCCTGCTGCAGCTCCCTCTAACCAGACACAGGCCGGTTTTATGGTGCTCCTATTTCTTTGGGAATGGGAATGTGACATGTTAATATACAAATCTGTCTCCATCACAGAAGGGCAGCTGGGTTTATGGGCTGGTAGTTAGAGTCATCCTGGGCTTTCCTCAGAGGTTGTTTTCAGCCAGGAGAAGGTCAGCAGCGGGTGGAGTGGGATTTCTCAACCTAAGTTGTAATTCCATGAAATGCTGTGGGGGTTGAAAAGTGTGGTTTATAATTTGGGAGATAATTGCATGCCATTCAATTGACTTTGTACTTGCTACTTCTCAGAGTCTGGTGGATGTTCTGCTGTCTTGCAGGACTTATCTGTAACACACATCCCCTGTTGGGTAATTTAGCTTCCCTTCAGAGGAGGAGCTGAGCTACAGGCAAGAGCTGGATGTTCAAGGGGATGAGTTTTTACAGAACTTTCTCTGAGGCAGATATTTATTTCCAGTTTCTCTTTAATTCTGTGTGTTTCACTGTGTTTGCCTTGGCTGGGGAATCATCTCCATATTAAACCTGCACGCCCTCCAAAGGCACACAATTCCCATCAGCACTGGTGACAATTAAATATTCTGGTGAGGGAGAGAATGAGCCCACCAACAGAAAATGTTATTTAATGACATTGTAGCTGCAGCACATCCTCCTGCAGAGCTTTGTGTAATCACACCAAGTAAGCAAAGAGAAATTGTTCTGCAACGTGAAGTGTTTAAAATTTCATAAGCAATCTGATCTAAAAAAAAAAAATTAAAAAAAAACCACAAAATCACCTTTTGGGTACCCTTTTACTCCAGGAGAAAGTTTTCTGTCTTGGATTTTGGGGTTTTCTCTCTTCCTACAAGGAAGTACTGTAGCCTGCTTCCCTCCCCATCCACGCTCCTTGGGGCTGCTTCTCATCACCAACATCTATTCATTCACCTGCACACTTCAGTCCCAGCTGAATTCCTTCCTTGGCTGACTTGTGCTCACTGATTCCAGAGAGGAAAAACGCAGCTCCCCAAGGAAGCATCACCTTTCATTTCCTAGACCGTACACTCTTCAATTACTTTTAAGTTACACCAGTTAATTAAGACAATGTGTTCTAGGAGTGTTCTGAGGTGCTCTTTGATGCAGTTTTCCTGCATTATTTCCACAGTTTTCCCACTGTTCCAATGCCCAGAAGCCACGCAGGGAAGCTCCTTGGTCATAAAGCACAGCAGAGCTGGATGGCACCGCCTGTAAATCTGCTGTCATTAGGCTGGGAGCTGCACTTAAATTATAAATTGTCATCCTAAGTAGGAAGAACATTTTTATGGATCCTGGCTCACCCTCTGCAGACTTCAGCTATTTCCAGTAACTGCCACACAGAACACACTAAAATTTGTCAGCTTCTTGGAAAAGGAGAGTTGAGCCTGGAGACTTAATTCCCTTCAATCTCCTTAAGAGATAGGATCCGATATGTCGGGATGAAAGCTTAGCAAGGTACAGGGAGGCAATCCAAAGCAGCCAGGACAATCAGAACGGACAAGCACCTCAGCACAACACTAAAATCTCATTTCTCCAAAGGTCAGACACACACCCTGGAAGCCACTTCTTTTATTTCCCTCCGTGTTAGAAATGTGGCAGAAGAAGAAACATTTGGAGGCTTGCCTGGATTGCTGTGGGAAGGTGTCGTGTCAGGGCTTTAACACAGACCCCGTTGTCACATTCTTTCTAAAGCCCATCTCATGACAAGCAATTTTTTTTCCCTCCCACGTGGGACAAGCCAAGACAGAAAATTTTGACAGACGTGTTTTATCTCGGTGACATCCTGTGACGGAGTTTTGGCTCTGGTGTGCAAAACAGCTGCAGAACAGAGGATTTTTACTACCACAGGAGCCTACTTGGCAGCTGAAGGTTTCCATGTGGATCCTAAATCACCATTCCTGTAGTGCTGCAGATCCTTTTTTCCCAAATAGCTCCGTATTTTCATAGAGCCCAAATAGTTTTCATTAGGGCTTGGCACACTCATGGAATGGAGCCAACCAGTAATCAGGCAAGGAGGTGAATTGGGCAGGGTGAGTCTATGAGCGGGCTTAGAACAGAGGCAGGTATCAGGAAAATATTGTCAATTAGAGTGCTTCTTTATAGGGAAATCCCTAAGGAAGAGAATTTTGGGTCCTCATGGAAATCTCAGCTGTGTTTATAAAATGTACACAAAGACTTCACTGCTTGTCTGAAAACTCCAGCTCTCAGAAACTGCCAGAAAAGCACAGGCTGGGCAATCCCTCACCCTTCCCTCCACAGCCAGTGCTGACACACCTGCACACGGACCTGTCGGGGCTGTTTCCAGCCACGTTCCTTGGTAAATGAGAAACTCAGTTTTGCCTCCCTTCTCAAAGGCCACCCTGGAGAATTGAGCTCTGAAGGAAGGGAAGTGAAGTGAAGCACTTACCAACAGCCCACTCTGTGTGGGTTTCTTCCATAAAACATTATTTGACAAAATATTGAGTGCTAAAGTAGAAGTACCCGTCTCAGACTTGACTTTGCCATGGACCTATTTAATACTGGCACATTAAACACATTTTTATTTTACACATTAAAGAATAATAATTCTGGGCACTTAACAGTGACACAATGAAGACATTATAAAATTTGGTAATGTGCAATAAAACTACTTTGATAAGTGCCCAACATTAAGTACATCCATTTTCTGGTTTCCTTCCAGTGTTAAGTTTTGCACTCTTGCACCTTCAATTACAGAGCTTAGTGCCCATTTAAAATGACTCTGTTTTGCCCACAGATAATTCCCTTTCATTTTGGCTGCCTTTTCCATTTGCCACCTGTTGATTAATGGCCTTAATAATTAATTCCTTTGCAGCTGTGTTGTTTTTCCAACGGAGGAGCTGAGTCGTGGGGCAGACACCCATTCTCCTGTGTAATAAAGGGGCAGAGGAAAACTCGAGGGCTGGGGATTACAGAGGCCTTTCCCATAAGGCAGGGGCTGGGCACTGCAGGAAAGGATCTGCTGGCTCCTGGAAGCTCAGTTTGGGGCAGTCACGGCCTTTGCTGCACTGCTGAGAATCGTCACTGCACTCAGATGTGTGGATGGAGAGGAGACCGTAAAGCCAGTGAGAAGGTCTTGAAAACAGGGAATAGGAAATGAGTGATACATCCCTGAAGGAGAAAGCACTTCTTTTCTTTGGAGACAGAATTTTGTCTATGGAAAAGAAAGTCTGGCTTCCTAGCAAACCACCTCAGGAAAACCAAGCCCACGAGATGCTCTTTATGGTCCCTGCCAAACCAAACCAGTCCACAATCCTCTGAACTGTGTGAAATCCAGCTGACCAACCTGACATTTGTGCCATTTCCCAAATTAAAAAGCATATTCAGTCTCTCCTCACGGCCCACAGGTTTCATGAACTTTGTCAGAGGGTAAAGCTTGTGTCTAATTTAAGAGGCGACTGCGATGTATTATTTTAGCAAGTGAGAGTAGGAGAAAATTGGCAGCGGCGTGAAGAACGAGTCCTCATCCAAAGGAGTTCAGTGGCACGGGGAACAGCTACCCGACTTTGAGAGGTGCTTCTGCAAGGCCTGGAGCACAGGAGCAAGTGCCAGCTTTAAACACCCCGTGTTACTCAGTGTTGCAGGAGTGCTGGAGGTGCTTTCAGACACGAGCCAGCCGCTGGAAGCCAAACCAGCCTGGCACGGCTTCACCGGGAATTCCCACTGCTCTGGGAGCTCCTGGAGTCCACCATAGCATCGCCCACGGACAGGGACAACCCTGCAGGTGCTGACCCACCTGACAGCTCACAGGCTGGGTGTTTTGGCTGCAGACTCCCCGGGAAAGCCAAAGCTCCCCCCTTCCGGGCGCGGGGCCCACGCCGTGCGCGCTCGCCACAATTAGCGCGGTGAATCGCACCATCGCTCCCCAGCTTCCCAAAATAATCAAAAGCCGTGGGAATCCAAATCTGATCTCAGAAATGCTGCTCTGGAGCTGGAATCATTGAGGGTTTAAAAGCATAATCCTATTATGGTGACAGAGTTTAAACACTCTCCCTTATCCACCGGAGCAAAGATGACAGCCAGCACAACGACCCGATCCCCAGACCGGGCTGGAAATGCTTAGGAGGAGCCTCTGGAAAACCTGGGAGGAGCCTCTGGAAAATCCAGCTGCGTGGCTGTAGGTACAGCCAGGGCAGAGGAGGTTCACATCCAGATCTGCCCTTCTAGCACCACAGGAAGGAGAAAATAGGGATTGAAGGAGAAAATAGGGATCAAAGGAAAAAGCCGTGTTAATCTCAAAAATCCCAAATCGCCGCTTCAGGAATAAGAAGCATAATGCCCTAAAATCCTTTGGCTGATCCCAAGAAGCCAGGATGACTCAAGGGTCTTGAGTCAGAGACCATGCAGGAAAGCCCACTCTGCTGAACAGAGCTGCACGGAGCAAAGCTGAAATAAGGCGATTAGTGCTGGAAATAAGAGCAGGTGCTCAGAAAATTCGAACAAATTTTCTCAACCGCTGGAGCTGAAAGTTACCAGAAAAGTTAGAGATGAATAACACAGACCTCAAAATCAGGCATTGTGCCTCAAAGCAGCTGCCAAGTCAAAGCTTAATCAGATGTATAATCATATACATAGGGCCAAAAGCATCTTTGCTTTGCTTTGTCTCCTCGCAGCATTTCACGTTGCTGGGTAGAAATCCCAAATTCAGGACTATGATAAAATCATGAAATCAGAGAATCGTTAAGGTTGGAAGAGACCTTTAAGATCATCAAGTCCAAACACTGCTATTAAAAGAAAAAAGGGAGGTGGGGAAAGCTTTGCCAAGACATTAGCTAAGGTTTAGCCAAATTTAGCTAGAAATTAGCACGGTATCCAACTTCTCCCTTCCTCGCACCTCTAAATATCTTGCAAATGTTTTAACAGCAAATTCACAAAGCAACCTTTTGATTTTTTGGACTTAGGATGAGTATTTCTTTAGGCAAGGGAAGAATGAAAAGTGGGATAAATATATGTCTCTAGGTGCAGAGTATGAGAGGTTAAAAATAAGGTGGCCCCAGATGCAGTTCCCCCGTGTGTCAGCCTTCATTTCCGTACCACCCCAGCAGTGAAGGAGGCACTTTTAATTAAGTGCAAGACAAGTATGGAAAACTGAGCTGGAGAAACAAGAAGGAATAGGATTATTCTAATCCAATGTGACATAATTAAATGCAGGAATCAAAGGCTTTTAGTGGCACAGAACTTGTTAGAGCCTTGAAGTGGGTATTTGTGCTTTACTCTGACATGCTGCAGCATCTTCACAAAAACAAAGCTTTTTCAGAAGGGATGAAATGGTGACAGAGACGTTCGTAAATCTCTTGGAAAAAAAGGCAAAATAAGCAAAAAACCCCACAAAACAATGTTACAGCAAAAGGCTGTTCCTCAAAAACACCCAGCAAAACAAAAGCAAAAAAAACCCCTGGCAGCACTGATGATGACATTATTGTGAGGTCTTTTTTTCCCAACTGTGTCTCAATAATCTTCCAAGCTACCAAAAGGAAATTTGCCCTCTGCAGAGATGATTTCAGGGAATGCCTGGGGAACAGAGAATTCATGGCATAAATAGGGAACTCATGAACTTGCAGGTGCATTTTGTGTCTGAGCTCCAGGTTTTTGGTTGGTTTAGTTTTGGAGGGTTTGGAGTAGCAGGGGGCAGAATGATCGTGAATCAGGTTTTTGGCTCCTTTGTGCTGCTGTTGTCTCCAGATGAGCCTGTGACTCTGGGAGAACATGAGCTTCTGGCTCTTTAATATCCACACTTTTTTCCTCTTCCCCCCTCCTCCCCCTTTAAAGCCATACCTGGCTCTTCCCGCTGTCCCTCCAAGCAGTTTCACACAGGGATGAGAGTGATTTAAACCAGGGTTTCCCACCTGCCTGGGGGCAGGAAGGTCTTCAGGAATCTGAGAAGAGTAATCACCAGCAGCTCCTCAGGATCCTTTCACTGGAGTTGGCATTAAACATAATTTGGCATTATCATAATTTGGCATTATGCCAGCTCGCTGTGGCTCAGGGGTCTGCACTTCCCAGGGGATGATGCCCTGGAGCTCACTAACTTCTCAGGTTATTTTTCCCAGCACCAACCCCATCCCCATGCCTCCTAAGACTGGCTGCAATAATTACATTTAATTCCAGGTATCAAGTTGGAACATTGCATTTGTTTCACTCACGTCCTTCACTCCTCACAGAGCTTCCCTGAAACACAAGAGGCGCCTGCTGCTGGAGACAATTCCAGCTTCTGCAGCATAACTCAGGAGAAAAACCAGAGAGGGGTGTCCTTCAGGGGCAGCCTTCCTCCCCACCTAATTCCAAAATATGCTGAGCACATTCAGAATTTTGAGGGGGAAAAGTTGTGCCAAGGCAAGGTGCGAGTGTTTGCAGGAATAAGGTTAAATCCCAGCGCTACAGGGCCCGTGGAACACAGCTCCCACTTTCCATGCCAATGAAAAGTAATCCAATTCATTTCTTCAATAATTCAATACCAAACCAAATTCTGATTAGATTAATAGAAGGATGTCAGGAGTTGTCTTTTCAGGGCTGGGGTTCAGGGTTTTTTCTTGTTTTGGCATTCTTTCCCTTTTAGTTGTCATCCTTGTTTTCTTTGCTCCCAAGATGGAAAAAGAGGACAAAAGGTCAAAAAAGAAATAGATTAGATTTGCCTACTCTCTAAAAAAAAAAAAAAAAAAAAAAAAAAAAAAGACAACCCAACATCCCCAAGCCCTTGCCATGCTGGTTTGTTTTCTTTTTTCAGCTCCTCAGAAGAGAGAAATAGAGAAGAAAACCAGGGCATTTCTTTCCTTTTAACAGGCTAGGAGATTTTTTATTTATCGTCATCCCTTTCTGGGTAGTCAATACACCTGAAGAAGTGTTTCCTATCAATCCCCCAGCTCCTGGATCCTTGTGCTGGCACCAACACCACATCCAAGGATCCTGGGTGGTGTATAAACAGCAAATAAAAGGCAATGTGTCTGTTGTGATATATTGATTACCACAGGGGAACAGTTATCTGGGGGTGTCTGTCTTTTATTGCTGTCAAAGGCACGGTGCTTTGGTGGAAGCCCCTTTGATACTCGCAGAGATCCAATATTTAGGGACGACAGAGCTCTGGGAATAAATACTGTGGCTCATTTTAGCTGCCTGAGCATCAAACAGATTTTTCCCTGGCAGGCTCTGTTTGGAGCGTGAGGCACCGTCTGTCTCCCACTGTGGAACATCTCCTCTCCCCACACAGTACCAGTGACAGCATCGCTGAGGCACTTGGCTGGTCTGTGACTAGGGTTGGGCTCAGGGGGACAATCCAGCCTGACAACCCCTCAGCACTGGAGAGGAAGCCCCTCTCCCACGGCATCCCCACTACAGAAACCATGGAGGTGACTCCGTGGCTGCGCATGGGCAAGGGAGGGACACGCCGGAATTCAGGTGTTTAAAACTGCCTTCCCTCCTCTGGGCTGGCCAGAGGCCCAGCCCCAGAAAGGAGAAGCCAGCAGGAATGTACCCAGGACTACCAGAAAGAAAAGAGGGCAAAAACATCCTCAAAAGAGGACTTTTCCTCCACTCCCCTTTCCCGGGCTCCTCTCCCAGTAAAGGTTGGAAAGGACTCGAGGAAGGTTGATGCAAAAGGGCCGTAACTCTTGTGTCCCACCTTTCAGAGCTTAAATACTCTCAGTGGCAAGGAACTGTGTCTTCTCCCCTGATTGAATTTATTCAGGTTCAAATGCATTCCCTTTTTTTTTTAAAATTAACTATTTTAACTCCATCTTGTGTTAGATAAGAGGAGCAGCAAGCAGAGCAGAAAAGCAGAGCTGAAGAGCCCCCTGCACCTTCTCCCCTCCTGCCTGAAACGAGCGGCGCCCCGGGTGAGAAGCCCCACAGTGCCACCTTGCTCATTTATTTGGCAGCAGCTGCCGGCAGTGCAGAGCTGGATCATTTCCCTCCCGACCCGCACACACATCACTCCCCAGAAGGTATAAATGCATTAAAAACCCGCAAAACAATAAAACAAGCCCACCCCGCTGCCCCAAAGAGGCACTTTGCCGCCATCCAGCCCTGGCGTGGACAATAAACTTTCCCATCCCAGCCTGGGGAATTGGCTCCCTGGGCAGTGTTCCCAGGATTATAAAGCTCTCGGGTGCTGCCATCCACCAGCTTTCCCCCTGCTGACCTGTGAGAGGAGAGGGGTAAAAGTACCCAGGGGACTCTCAGAGAGTTCTGAAAGTGGCATTTATACGCTCCTAAAATGAATAAATGTTCCAAGGGAACAGAGCAGAGCTGCCACGGGCAGTTCATACCCTAAAATCTTACTAGGAGCAGTTCTCCAGGTGTGAAATGTGCTGGTTTATGGACCTTCAGCTCCCTCCAGCCGCGGAAACCTCCTGCCACCCTGCCCAAAAAGCCACCACCACACAGCTACAGGTGGCCAAGTGCCACCCTTGGGGACAAACTTCACCTGAACCACTGATGCAGGGCTCGAGCAGGTGTTGGCAGCCAGTCCCATCCCAAGGTTAACCACAGGTATGAAAAATGTGCCCCTGCTGAAAGATTGCTCCTAGTGGGGAAGGTCTGTTCTCCAGGGCAGTACTAGAGAGGAGACAGAACCTTTTAATGCCCTTTAAAAAAAATTCCACCAGCGGGAAAGCCATAAAGTCTTGCAACTTGCTTAACAAAAGGCTGTTCCTGGGTGATACAGCATTAAATCGGTGAACTTTAAGATTGTTAAAGAATATTAATATACATCCTGAGGACCACAAATGTATCTATGTACTCCTTACCTGCCCACAAGTGAAGCAGCAAAGCTCAGGGAAAAAAATCTGGAAGAAATCCAGAGAAATATTGTGGATATGTGCTGCAATCCAAAGAAGATTCTTGGATAATGAATTAATTAGAATTAAATTACTGAATATAAGTTTTAAATTTTTTTTTTTTAATTCCTTAAGCTCAAAGCTGTCATAAAGCCTATGACACTGCAATGCCTGGAATACTTATAAGCTGCCAAGGAGAGAACTTGCCTTTATTTTTTATGGATTAATTACGTGGTGCTGGGTAGGAGGCTTTGCTCTTGTAGGGCCACCTGCTAATCTCATTATAAAATGTCTTGTACCAAGTCAGAAACTGTGAAAAACTACCCAGTGATGCTGCACAGGTACAGGGAGGTGTGCAGAGCTGGTGACAGACGGGGTGAACCTCGTTCTGCTCTCTTCACTCACCTCCTGACAGGCAGTGATGGGCACTTCATCGGTGTGAGGCAAACAGGAGCCCTGCAGAGCCCCTGAAACCCTGTTCACACCCACAGATCCCCTCAAAACTGCATTTTTTGCTGGGGCGCTGCAGTGCCTTTCGACATCAGCGCTAGGGAGCGATGGGGCGGGGCCGGGACCGCGTCTGCCTTGCCTGGAGAGAGGTTGGCCCGAATCCTCACAAATCCCAGGGGCTTGGAGCAGCACTGGTGGAACAGACCGAGCCTCTGAGCCACTCCCCCGCCCCAGCTCCTGCAGGCTGAGCAGACCCAGAGCCTGCTGTTAAATCTCCCTTTTTGTCCTCCAGCAGAGCTAACCAAAACCAAACCCAGCATTTACCACACTCCTCCTCTCCCTGCACTCGCCAGCAAGAACTTCCTCAGGTTTGCTTTCTCTCTGATCCAGCAGAAATTGAAGAGGGGCTCTGAAAACAAAGTCACTTTTGTGGCACCTGTCAGCAGAGTTTTATTATTGTTTCCATCCTGATGGCTGTCAAGATAAAAGGAGGAGTTCTTTCAGGCCACACAATGGATGAAATTTAATAAGTGATCAACACAGTGGTGGGGAGCAAAGGACTCGTACTGTTCCTTCTCTTCCCTCTCCTCTGTGGGCGTCTCTCATTCCTCACAATTCCCAGTGTTAATTCGTGTCTGTGGCCAGGGAGCAAACAGGAGGTGCTGGGCAGAGCCATGTCCCCCTCATCCCCCACTGTGGCCACAGTGGATGGTTTAATGCCTACCTGGATCAGGAGCTCTTCTGGAAAACAAAGATGATATTCTGGAAAAGAGAATTGAGGCTTGCACATTTATTTTGCTTCTAATTAATTATTCTCTCTCTTCCTTTATATATCTCTGCAATAAAAAGCTGCAGTGTCTGGCGTCCTCCCGTGAGGAAGATGTCACGACTTGGGTTTTAGCATCATCTGAGACCTTCCACCCCCAGAAACAAACCAATAAGCCCCATTTTAGCCTCCTTGCTGAAGGAAGCCAAGTGCTGACAGTGCAGCTGTGCATGTGAAGTATAGGAGCAGTCGGATGGAGACGAGCACCGAGAGATTCACAGCTGGAACAGCAGCTCCACACAGCCCCGGGGCTCCCGTTTTCCACCCCCATCCAAACCCTGCCTTTGCCACAGCCTGGGAGAGCAGGGTGGGATCAGATGCATTCCTCTGTACCCTGCTACCTCATAAAACACACCTGAAAAAGAGTTCCCTGAATTTCTCGGCCAGTTTCCTCAGTTTGGGTTTCACAACCCAGATTTACCTTGTCCAAAGCCACTTTTGTCCCCAAGGCATCCACTAACAGAGGTGGCAGCAGGAAAGCACTGCCTGCATTTCACAGGGACACCTCAGCAGTGGGGAGTTAGAAAGGTCTGAACAAAACTGAACTATTACCCAGCAAATCAGGGGCAAAACCAAGAAGCTGAACTCCTGAGGAGGTGGCAAAGGTAACCTGTGACAGCTGAGCACCACCATTCCAAGTGAAGAGCCTCCCATCCCTGCAGGACAGCAGCTGGATGTGTCAGTATTGTGAGAGATGGGAAAATTGTTCCCTGAATAAATCCAGCTACCTTGGCTCCTGGTGAGCAGACCCTGGGGAGGTCCCCTCGTACCCCACAGCCACTGGCTCAGACCAGCTGGGCTGTCAGATGGAAGCTGGTGCCAAACTACAGAATCCTGGAATGCTTTGGGTTGGAAAGGACCTTAAACACCATCCAGTCCCAACCCCTGATACAGGCAGGGACACCACCCACCATTCCATGATGCTCCAAGCCCCATCCAACATGGCCTCAGACACTTCCAGGGATCCAGGGGCAGCCACAGCTTCTCTGGGCACCCTGTGCCAGGGCCTGCCCAACCTCACAGCTCAGGATAGGGTTGGATCTCTGACTTGCCTTCTCTTCCCTCCTGCAGGGCCAGGCACACCCCAGGCTCCCCACAGCTGTCCCAGGGCTCTGCCGGCTCCTGAGTGATGCCCTCGGGCCGCAGCCGATTCCTGTTCACGGCAACTTGAGGTGGGGCCACTTTAGGAATCGTTTTGGGCACTGTAATACTTTGTTCTGTAAATGTTTACCCAGCAGACATCAGCCTGCTGGCTCCAGCACGCCAGGAGAGCAATCTGCACGGGAATGGGAGGGAATGAAAGGGAAATGGAGACAGGAGGCTCTGCCCTACAGATGCACTCGGAATCGCCAGAGCTTTGGATCCAGACACTCGGAAGACACCGCGTTGCTCCCCTGATTTATCTTGTGTTGTCCAGCCAGAGAAAATAAAGCCTTAAATAATTCCATCATTTTCGACGTCCGGCCTTTTGTGAATTCCAAGGGACATTTGTGGGAACGCTTCCCACTCGGCTTCTAATTTGATGGAGGTTATTTGAAACACATTGAATATTTTTTTCTCGCTTTACAGATAAAAGAGCCCCTCCAGGAGGATGTGGAAATAAATAGCAAGCGAGGGAGATGAACGGGAAACCTTCACTGACAAGGTAAAGATAGGAGTGTTGAGTGCTATCATTTTTTTCCCTATGGAATGACAAGCTCTGCAGCAGGTACAAGCACATGAGGAACATTCCTTGTTTGAATCCCTCTGTTACTTTAAGTCTCAGAGTCACGGGCTGGCAGATGTAACCTGCTTTGCTCCCTCACTCCCACTGCAGGGACACAGCACCCCTGGCCTTGCCAGGTCTGAGCCATCCCGAGGATGGGATAGCAGAACAAAGCAGGAGAGTCCCCAGAGGAGACAAAGCAGGGCTCTTGGTGAGCACAGAGGCGATTTCACTCCCTCAGCTCCGGCACATGGGACTTCTCCCGAGGCCATGGGAAGGAAGTTCTGCTCTAAAGGAGACAGACACACTTGGCACCATGGGAATGCAAGTCCAGGCTTTGGAGGGACACAGCTCTTCTGAAATGAGGGGAACGAGGCAGGACACCTTCCACCAGACCAGTTTGCTCCAGGCCCCATCCAACCTGGCCTTGGATACTTCCAGGGATGCTCTACAGCAAGAGCCCTGCCTGTAAAGGACCAAGGTTCAGGCAATGCTTGTGCTTCCTTTCTTTTCACTCTTCCTCTCACTGTTAGGGCACCTCATCCATGCAGATGATCATTCCCCAAAAACCTGGAGAAAGCACATCAAAGCATTTGCCACAGAACAACGAAATAAGTTAGTGAAAGGGTTTCAATCCCTAATTCCCCAAAATCACTCAATGACAAGGGATTTTATTTCCCTAAGCAGGTCCATTGTCTATTGATGGTGAGGGCTTTGCAGCCACCCAGGAGGGTGCTGGCCACCACCTCAGCTCCTTCCTGGCTCAGTCATCTCCCACACAGTGCTCTGAAGATGGACAAAGCACATGCACAGAACCTCACAGGGAGAATTTAAATACTGTATGTATCCATGGGATTTAGAATTAAGGTGCTTCAGACAATGCATAAACAAGGTTATTCATTCTTTCCACCAAAGTTCAACAATCTGGTCAAAATGTGTAGTTTCAGGCACATTTTCTGTAGCAAAACCCTCAGCTTTTTCAGTATGACACATCCTTGTGATTGAATTCAAATGTAAAGATTCATTCTGATTTAATCTTCAGGGCACAGAGGAAAAGGGAAAAACCAGTAACCTATGTTAAGCCCTCATTATCCCTAGATTTGAATAAGTTCTTAATATATTTAGAGAGCAACGAACATTTTAACAGAAATTTTTCCATCTGCTCTACTGGGAAGCAACAGCAATTAATTTTGAAAATATTTATAAACTTTGCTTTGCAATTACTCTGTGTTTTGGAATTATTTGTAAGCTGTTCATTTCTGTAAATATTTATTCTTAGAGAGAGTGATTTGGCTAACCATTAGGAAAAAAATAATTACTTTCCCTCATTTGTGCAGCCACTCTTAAAAAAGAAAATCTCTTCAGAGAGGAAATCCCAGGACAGTTTGTGTTGGAAGGGACCTTCAAGACCACCCATCCAGTTCCCAGCCCCCTGCCATGGGCAGGGACACCTTCCACCATCCCAGGTTGCTCTAAGCACCATCCAATCCAGCCTTGGACACTTCCAGGGATGGGGCACAGAGGGAGTAACAAAGGCAGCTGCTTCCCTGTTTCTGCCCCGGGTCTCATCCCTGGGGCTGGCCAGGCCCTGTCCCATCTGCTCAGTTCAGAACCTCCAATTCACAGGTTCACCACACTGTTCCCAATGCCCTCAGAGGCAGGGGAGAAGGGAAAAGCCTAACTCAGAACCTTTTGTCCTGTTCTGGTATCTCCAGTAAAACATCCAGAATTTAGACAGTGATCTGATGGCAAGGTAACCTTGTCAAGTTTGGATGGAAGACCCCTGATTACCAAGGATCACTCACTGGGAAGTAGAGGGATTTCTGCTTACCCTAAGCCAACACCACGGTTTCACCCAGGTTATGCAGCCCTGTGGGTGCTGAGCGTTCCCTGAGCCGCCCTGGGCACTGCCAGAAGTACCCAGCAGCTTTTCCCACGGGGGCAGTCCCGCTCCATCCCGTTTATTCCAGACGGATGCTTTGACAGGCTTTCACTGCCTCCCGCGGGGCCTGACAAGCAAACAGGCTCTGGAGTGAGAGCAGCGGGAAGCATCCCGCAGCCCGGGTCTCTGCTCTCTCCGCAGCCCCCATTTCCAGGCACGCTGAGCCCTTGGCAGTAAGGCAGACTGTCATCTTTCTGTCACTCCTCTGTCAGCTGCCGCCGGGGAATCGGGAATCAGAGGGAAAGCGCAGCTCTCACCAGCCAGCACCGGCATCGCCCTCCGCCTGCCTGACAGCAAATCCCCAGCTCCTCCGCGCGGGTTTGTCATCCCTATCAGAGGTGTCTCCGTGCAGGCAGCGATCCAGGGAGCGGGAGGGGTGCAGTGACACTCCAGAGGATGGTGGCAGGCTGGGGAAGGAGCCGTGGGTCACTGCACAGGGCACGTTTGTCCTCGTTTGTACACAAGCTTTCACTTTGGGTTTGGGACACGGAATTTCTCTGCAAATAAAGCCACTGACTGAAGGCACTCTCCAGGAGTCATCCCGACTGTCAAACAGCTACTCCACACTAACAATCCCAGTGCTGTGGGCTTCAAGGCTGGGTTGGAGGGGGAGAAACCTGGTCTAGTGGAAGGTATCCCTGACCATGGCAGGGGCTGGAACAAGATGAGCTTTAAAATCTCTTCCAATCCAGACCATTTGAGGATTTTAGGATCTTACAAGAATAAGTTTTTGGACCCTATTCCAGGAAGAAGAACTGCAAATATGAGCTCAGGCATGTAAGTATTCCCCACAAAGGCACACACCTCCTGATGTTTTTACCAATCCTCCCCAAAACCAACAGGTACTCTGCCCCAAACAGGCTGTGAGACCACCAGACCCCCCAGCAGCACAGATACTCAGGGAGAGGCTGTGGAATGTCCTAAAGAAACAGGGAAATAGCTGCAATATCTGAAATTCCGGCCATCTTGGGAGACCTGCCAAAGCGCTCCGGCTCGGAGCTCCCGCCTCATCCATCGTGAGGGCCTTGTCTACAAGGCAGCACCTGTGGCAGACAAAAATCTCTGACAGTGTTTTACTTTCCAGAGCACCATCCATCCTGAGCAAATGAACCTTTTCCTTACCATCCATCCGCTCCGGCTCCAGGACGTGGCAGAACATTTTGTAAACGGGGACGTGACCAAAACCATCTCCCAGGGTGAAACTCTGCTGTTCCCTCTGCCCCCAACCCCCTCAGGCTGCCCTTCCTTGAGCAGCACGAGATCTATGGCCCGTGTTTGGATTTATTTATGTGCCAACTGCCTTTCCCAGTACACCTCGTGTGGGAGGAAGAGCAATTGGAATGCCTGCTGTAATTGAGGAGCACAGTCCATTCCACTTCGTTGTTGTAATCGTGAATTCTGACAAATCATTTTTCCCCAAGCCTCTGGCCAGTAAAATGATTTAAGACATCAGGATTTCAGTCAAGCAGGGTGAGAAAGGCTTTTTCCCAGCCCGGAGCAATGGCCAGCACAGCCCCTCTGCACTGCTGTTTATTATACACCTCATTTACTCTGATCTACAGCTAATGCTGAACCAAAGCTCAAAGCCTGTGAAAGTCACATTTCCCTACATGGGGAGGGCAAATTTGGCTCGTCAGAAGCATGTCCTTCATCCCTCTCCAGCAGCATTCCACCCAGGCTATGCCCTCACCTTCCTTCACTTAAAACTCTGGGTCTTGTATTTATCTCTTCTCCAACCTACAGATCAGAAGACTTGGAGCAGAATATTTCATGTATTTATCCTTCCTAGAGATGAAGAAGATGGACTATCTTCTGTGTAATTTGGATAACACCTGGATTTCTCCAAGGCTTTTCTCTAGCCACACCAGCTCCCACACTCTTTAATCTCTTCCCTGTGGCCCTTCCACGCATTTTATCTGTACCACAGGGCATTTCTTACCTCTTTGTGCATCTTCATAAACTGGATGTGTTCGAGTGGAACTCCAGGAAACACAAGGCAAAATGACAAGGCTGCAAACCCATGTGCTTAATTTCACAGTCCAGTTCCTCGACATGGAAGACAGCCCTGTCTCCCTCGAGCATCCCCCAGCCCTGCAGGCCTATTTCAGCAATTTATATTCATCAACCACCTGACACACATTTTTATGGATTAAACTTCCAGCCTGGAGCCTATTAAAACATCAACAGACAATGCAAAAGTTATTAAAAGCTCTAACCCCCCCCTCTGTCACTGCAGGTAACCAACATCCTCTAACCGTGGTTCAATACACACAGACAGTACCTGCACCTGGAACACTTGCAATTCACTTTGGAAGGGTGAGGATTTGGGGAATACCTCCACTGGAGGCAGCTGCAGCAGGAGAATCAGGTCCCCTGTGTTTGCTCTACCTTTTCTATCCTCTCCCAGATGCCAGCACGGACCTGCAGCTTTGCAGCTCCTGCCTTTGCAAGGCAGTTTTTCTAACAAGCTGAATGCTGCTGGAAGTGGAAGCAAGCCCCTGGAGCTTCATGCTATCCCCAGGATATGTTTTCATCTCCTTTGCCATAATTTTTTACATATATATATATATAAGCAGTCAGATAGCACGGTCTGGTACCAGTAAATATCCCACTGTATTAATGAAGTCTGAAGCAAAAAACATGGCTAGAACAAAGCCACATATTCTCAAATAAAATCAGGAAGAAACTCCTCGAGGGAATCACAGGAATCATCCCACAATATACTGCACTGACATGGCACCACGGATTGTATATGGCTTACATGGAAACAGGAAGTTGGAATTCAGCTCCTTCACTTCTCTGAGGGGCTGATTCATCTCTGCTGATGAAAAAAGACCTGAGGTGCTCAGGCTATAAAACCTGGAGTGCCTTTCCCCCGATCTGTGGATTGAAATGCATCTGAAATCTCAGAAGAATCATTCCCACAAGGAGCAAGGTCAAGCCAAGCAGAATTCCTTTTCAACCTTTCAAGCAGTAACTTGCTTTTTAATTTCTTTTTTAAGCTATTGCAGAATCCATTTGAGTTGAAGATGGATGTCAGAGCAAAGCCATTAAACAATGCCAAGGATGCTCTGAACAACCTCCAAAGTCGCCTTGAGGAGGTCAGGGTGTTAATTCATCAGGAACAACATCATTTGTGATATCTGCTGATTTCCACTCTGTGACTCATTCGCACCTTTCCTGAGTTAGGGATGCACTGAGGAAAGGCATAGGCTGAAATCTTGAACCAGCAACTATCCTGCAGTACTTAGAAACTGATTATGTAATTTACTCCACACAATCTATGCTAATCTTGAAAGGGAAAATGTGTGGAGAAAATTTGCTCATTTCCCACCCAGGAAGGTGAGAAAGTTCTCTGTTAAAAACCCAGGGACTTAAAAACATTCCCAATTCTCAAATTCATCTGAGAGAGAGAGGATGCAGCAGAATCAAGGGGTAAGATATGACCTTGCAGACCTCAAAATTATCCCTGTCTGAGGTCACTCTTTTTTGGCAAGGCTGAGATGAGAGAAACTGGTGCCTTGGGGTTATGTGTGCATGCATGGATGTTATTCCCACACCCAAAATAAATCTCTGCCTGCCCATCCCAGCTGTAATTTTAAATCACATTTCCCTGCCATCACTGGCTCCCTTCACAGCCGCATTTACATCCAGATTTTAAGCTGTGGAGTGGCAGTGGATTAGGGAAACAAGGCCCGTCCTCGGCACAGTGCAGGGGCTGCAATTCATCCCTGGGATGGGGCTGCTCCACTCGAATCCTGCCTTTGTGCTGGGGGCTCCAACGGGAGCTTCTCCCCAATCCCTGAATCACCGCCTTGTAGCACTCGGCGCTATCCAGCTCCTCCCAAATCCGCACCTCCCAGGGCACTGGGAAGGAAAGCCAGGGCGGGGCTGGAGCAGGAACCACCCAGAGCTGCAGTCAGTGTGATTCAGTTCCCTCAGCTGCCACTTCGGCAGCGTTCAAGCCTGCAGTCAGTATTTGCCAAGGAGATTCCTTGTAAAAAAATTGTCATTTCCCATTCTCTTTTTCCCCTTCAATCCCAAAGCCTGGCACATTAATGGCCGTGACTTTTGCTCCTGACAGCAGAGGCCTGGTTCTGCCCTCAGAGCCTTGCACTACCCAGGAGATGTAAATATGGGAAATTAGTGGGAAAACACATCCCCTAAACCACAGAGATCCTTTGGGACAGGGGTAACACGTGGAAAACTCCACTTGATTTAATACAGAGATCAAGGAAGAGGGATAAGGAAAAGGATACTGCAGAAGGGCTCAAATTCCAACTGCATTATCTGATAATAAATTATAATAAATTATAATAAAAACCACATAACATCCAATAAAACCCCTTCCGTGATGGCTCCAACTCTCTGGGAGATGCCAACAATGTCACTGTGCTTCCCTTCTTTTGTCGTTTTCTTTTTTGGGGGATATTTGTTGATGAGGGTTTTCTAAAGGTCGCCCAGCCCCAAGAGGCAGCAGAAAAACACTTTTCCCAAGGAGCAGGATGCTCCTTCCCGGCTTGCCGGAACCGTGACGCCAGGTGGCAGCACAGCCCCAGCCACGGACTGCAGCCGAAAGGAGGGCGGGATTGGAAAACGGGAGATAAAAAAGATGCCAAGGGGACAAAAGCCGTGGATATCTTAACAGGCTGGCTGCAGGGAAAGCAGCCCTGCTGCGGGAATAGCTCCAATGGGATGCTGCAGCTTCTAGCCCTGGGAAAAAACAGCCCAAGGTGCCAAAGGGCTGGCACAGAGGGCATGGATACATAGACACCAGTGTAGGATGCTGACAACAGGTACAGGGATGCATACATTTGTTTTTCCTCCCCAGCCCCTCAAAAAACCAAAAATCATTTTATTTCTAATCAGAAACACACATTAAATTTCAAATAATGCCATAAACTGGGATTTGGGGATTCCAAGTTAAAACATCAGTCAGGCTGAGCAGCAGATTTTGGTTTGGTTTAGGCCTTTAAAAATGCTTTTTAAAAGCAAAATAGCACACTTTCTGAGGAGAGCCATCCTTTGAAACAGATAGTGAGAAGCAAAGGTGATACTGGGAAACATAGATATTTCCAAACCCAGGAATGCCCAGAAGTGAACTGGAAAGGGTTTTCCAGTCTGCAGGGGAGGCAGGAGGGGCTGGCTTAAAGTTTATCAAGCTCCAGGGTAAAACTAAGAAGCATTTTCTTCCTGTGCTACAATCAGAAAGCTACCAGCCTAAATCACAGAATGCATCGTGGAATTACTGATCAGTTTGGTGGGAAGAGACCAGAAAGCCCATCTGATTCCAACACCTGCCATGGGCAGGGACATCTTCCACTTCCATCCAACCTGGCCTTGGACGCCTCCACATTCTCCTGCCCAGCTTTCCCTTTGTGCCTCACAGAATAATTCTTTGGCTAAAGCCCCTTCCCAGGCTCTTTCCTCTGCTCTGCTGCTGTGCAACCACAGCTCCTCCCAGCCTTTGTCTGTCCGGGACTGAACGAGCTGGGGATTGGCCTCTCCTTCCCTGAAATCGACACCTTCCGTGTCAACAAACCAAGGGGTTCAGGGATGCCAAGAGCAGCACTCGAACGACTGAGTGCTGGAGCACCCTGCCTAGAGAGGGGCTGGGGAGCCTCCTTCCCCGAGGATATTCAAAACCATCTGGACATAATGCTCTGGGGAGGGCAACTGCTGTCGAGCAGGGATTTTTCTGGGAGGTGGTTGTGTCTTCATATTTCTCATGGAGTGAGGCAAAGCATTAGGAAAAAAATGCAAATAAAGGCAGCAAGGAGAACGAGGGGGAAGCAATGCTTCAGTAGTTAGGGGAATATTGGTGCCCAGCTCAACTGAACTTCCCCAAAAATGTCAACAAGAACTGCACTGGCTCGCATGACTGGTCCCGTGCCATGGATAATAATCTCTCACACCACACCTGACATACCTTTCTGTGGGCCTGCACTGGGCAGGGACTGCTCCAGTTCTCACAGCGCCAGCCCTGGGAACCAATTGTTCTCTACCGGGAAGTTTCTGAACTCAGGAGGCTGAAGGAATTCTCCCTTGGCACTCGGACTGTCCATGGACACCGAAGGGGGGCTACAACCTGGCCTCTATTTTACAAAGACCATGGCAGTTCAGGTAGTTCAGCCTCAAATCTAGTGCAAACTGAGTTTGCAAAGCTAAACTCTTTTTATCAAATCAGCCTTTAAAGGGTGACCAGAATTATACATTACTTAAATCCCTCCAGCCTGAACAGTGTTATTTCAACTTGGCCTGAACAGCTGGCCTCTGGCTGCCACCCACACAGCTCCTTTCTTTCCCACTCACATACTGGGATATAGACCATGTTCCCAGCTGTGGTGTGAGAAAAGGGATCGCCCATCCCAGCATCCCCACCTTGAGGGCTCCTGCATGGCCCAGAGCACCTGTCTTCTCCTGCATCCCAGCCAGGAGCACAAGGGAGGGATGTGAGAGAGCAGGAGACAAGGATGAGGAACTCCTGCACCAAACATCACCCAAGATCAACTGGTGTGTGGTGGGAATAGTCCTTCCTGTCCTGGAGCAGAATGGGGAAAATTCAGAGTACTGAAGACTGAACCGTGAAATTGTCTGGCCAGAGGGGGCACCTTCTGGAGGGGGCAATGACCGGAAAAATGTGCAAGGACACAGCGGGAGCATGAGGCAGAGCAGACACCCAGCACCACAGAGGGACAGCCCCAACATAAGCTCCTGAGAGCTTCCACAAACAAATTCCTCGTGCCCTAAGACAGACAAATAAAGGAGAAGGCCACATGCTTGGTCTCCTCCCTCACAGCTCAAGAACTCCGTGTTTTCTCTCTGCTAACACACCGAGGTGTGCCCTCGCCAGCGATGCCACCCAGGTGGACATGTGGTGACTCCTTTGACACAAATAAGAGCATCCAGCTTTCCCAACCTTTCCTCCCACACCCAAGAAAAGCAGGACTACCCAGAAACTGTCCAAAACAACACAACTGGTGAAATGGTTTGGGTCTGTGAGATATTTCCTGAAGATGAAGAAATGGTCTAAGAAACTAGAAGCAATGCAGTTGGTGATGGGTCTGGGAATTATAACCTGCCCTAAAGTTGCTCCTGTATTTTTTTATCACTGATGACAATTTGTTACTTCTAAAAAGTTGTTTTACCTATAATGTTACTTTAACCTTCTTGACAAAAAGCTTTTTTTATACCCCTACATCCCCTCTTAATTTTTTACGGCAATCCCATCAGGCTGCCATGGATAGACTGGAATGTTTCCTATCGTTCCCTTGAGATGCTCTTCTCTTTACATCCACTAAATGGACACTCAAAACACAAAACCCAAAGAAAAACAAAATTAAAGAAGCTGATGAATCTTCCAGGAATCCCAAGTGTCACACACAGGTGTGGATTCATTTGCCCTTTTGGGAAAAGCGTGGAGTCACACAGTCCTGCTCCTCATTACATGTCATTCCTTACCCTCTGTTTCTTCACTGCTCCATCTGCTGTTGTGAGGCCACTCTGAAAGAGACAAACAAACAGGGAATGACCTCGGGTTTATTCCCGTGGGGTTATTTTTAACCTGGCTCTTCTCACCGAGTTCATCTGCGGTGCAGCTCCACAAAAAGGAGATGTGTCTGCAAAAACGAGGCACCATTTGCACTCCATGGCAGGAGGGGTGGCCAGCAGGAACGAGTCCTTAAAAAAGAATGGATTAAGTCTTTGTATCCAAGCAGTGGGATCCAGGGAAAAAACTGTTCCCTTTGCTGTACCCAACCATCAGCTGCACTCTGAGGTCCTATCATTTCATCTATAAAAACCAAACTGTAGCATTTTTTTCCAGTAAAAGTAATACAGATTTTAATTTGTGCATCTCCTTGTCACGCTTTTCTCAGCGGCCCCAAAAGACCCAACACTGCACCTTGTCCCAGACCAGAGGCTGCAGAGCCAAAAACAACAAAAAGGAAAAACTGAATAAACATTTATTTCATCAAGAAGCTCATGGGTGAGGCTTGAAGCGTTGAAAGGGCTTATCTGCAGTGAAATCCAGTGACCAAACTTACATCTTGGCTTGGAAACATTCCCTGGGGCGAGGCCGCCTCCACCCAAGAGCCAACAGAGCCCAGGCAGGACATACAGGATACACAGGAGCTTTCCACACCAGCAGAACAGGGATGAAGCTATTGGAACAGCTCCTGGCAGAGTTACAGTGCCCCCAGGTGAGTTATCCTGGAAAGCAGAATCAGGAGGGCAGGGAAATGCCAAGGGGGCTTTGGGAAAGTGGCAAATCAACACCTGGCGAGCTCAGAAACTACACACAGTAAAAACGCTGCTCAGAAAGGCTGATGCATCAAAAAGGGGAGATACAGAAACATTTAAAGAAAGAGGCATAAAATCATAGAAAAGCAGAGCACAACAGGGCAGAACCTCTTACAAATACAGACAAATGTGTTAATTCCTTACAGAACTCTATTTTCTCTACATTTATATTTGCTGTCTTCTACTAAGTCTTCCTCAGTGGGCATCTCCTGGAGCTGAAAACTCTTATCCTCGCTCTCAATCTCACAGGAGCAGAAGATGGGAATTTATTCAAAGCCTCTGTCTGAGATGATCACATATCTGCTGCTTCATTTCAAGAAGCAAATGAGTTGTTTGTATTTAGCACGGGAACATTTTCTCCCCTTCAGGCTGTCACAGGAGTTCAGTGCATCTTTTTGCAGTGAGCTAGGAAAATGATCAAGTGAGCTTTGGGGAGCACAAATAACATCCCAGAGGATGCTGAATATCTCTATGCCAACTGCAGCTCATGTCCAACTGGCCCCCCTAAGTCCAAGCATCCTCCTGACCTTTTCCCCCTTCTAAGTTTTGAACACCTGCTCTAATTCTGCATTTTCTCCTAACACCAACATACACAAACACATAAAATGCTGCTTTTATCTCTCCCAAGTTAACTATTACACTGCACAGCCCAGTCCGTGCAACACTGTGTCAGGAGAAGTGGGACAAGGAATTCTTCCCCATGTCAAAAGAAACATCTCATTGTCACCTCCAGCCCTCTGGGATTTCCTGATCCCAGCTTCACCCATTTGTTTTCTAAAATCCAAGACTGTCTATAAAGGAGAATACTGTCTATACTTATGTGTATTCAGCTACACTCCTTAGAAGTAACCTTCCCATTTTATGAGATCTGGCAGGATTTTTCCTTAACAACATAGATCCGTAGATACTAAATTAAAAGGTTGACTGTTAGCTTGTTCTAAGTGATTCTTAAACGCAGCAAAATATTTGTAATAATTTAAAGCTCTGGTAAAATTTGATCACATGACAAAATCATGAGGGAAACAAGACAAACAGATGCACAGTAAAATAACTCTGTGTCCATTACTATCAGTACAGAAATGTTACAGACTGAAATTATTTCAGTCTCTTAATCTGGAATAAAAGTGTCTAGAGGTGTTCTCTGCATTAAGAGTATTTGGCTACCAAAAACCTTGGTACTTACCTGCAAAAGTCAAAGTCTACATTGCTTCTTGCCTTTGTAACCACTCCCCACCAGTTCTTGCTCCCAGAGATACTGTTGTTTCATTAGAATATGATTATATTGACATTAAAGAGTCAATTAATGGCTCTCTAAGTCAGTGCTGCTGTTTTCCACACACCAGCACTCCTAAACCTGTGGAAGGCTGGTGTTTGCCTCAAAAACCCACCTGACAGACTTAAATCCTTCAATCCCAGCCCACGCCATTGTTTCAAGGAGCAATTCCTGAATCAGCTCAGTAACGACCCAAAAAAGGTTTGGCATTTCTGACCCGTTCATTTCCTTAACTACTGCAGAACACCCAAGTAATACAGGCCTCATGTACTTAAACAATTGGATGATTCTATCCCCTACTCCAATAGTAAATTCCACAATAGGAATTCCCAAGATTTCCCTAAACATACTGTTCAAACTTCCATCTCCTCAATGCATGAGGGACACAATCTTTTCTAACCAATTTTTGTCTCGTTACAGAGTAACCAGGAATGCACAACATAGAGTGTGTTCTGTCATTTTGCAGTCAAAGGAGATTCAGCATTCGCTGGCTTTAGCCTGAGAAAAACACGTGTATCTGTATGTAAAACCAGGTTTAAAACTTTTAAAAGGTGTAACTTTCATTAGGATAAGTAAGGCCCAACTGTGGTATTTTCCTATCAGTGGCAGAGCGCTGCCTTGGAAGATGAATTCAGGTTTTTTTGAGTGTCTTCTCTGTTCAATAATAACCAATATTGATCAGAGCCGGTACTGTGATGCAGTCTGGAGTTATACATGTATTTTCCAACCCTTTTTTTAACATTTCTTCAGCCATCTGGCTGATTTCAACACTGGCTGGGCACCAACAGCAATCACTGCTAGATTCTGTGTCTGAAACACAGGCACAATTTGCTTGCTCTGCAAAGAAGGGATTGAAATAACCACAGTAACAGCTCATGCTTGAACTTAGAAGAAAGTTGAAACGTAACAGGTATTTCTAGAGATGAGGTGGATCAGACTCATCGGGAATTTGGCAATACAATTAACGCAGCAACTGCCTCTTCTTGCAAAAGAATTGCAGCATGTTTGTACCCCCAGAGACTACTCAAGAAATCCATCATCTCATACAACACCACCGTGAAAACACTTTCAAGCCCTGCTTTTCAAGTGATGAGTTTACCATGTACAGGAAAACAAAATTTGAATTGCTTTTAATAAACCCAGTTAAGCATTTTATCTTTCAATTGATTCAAAGCTCCTACAGAAAACTGACACCAAAAAAAGCAATACTTTGGATTTCAAGCATGTATCATGCACCACAGTAAATACTGAGAAGAAAAATTCTGTGTATCCTAATAAGCATCCACATTTATGTGCACACACACGGTGGGTACTTGGAGAGAACCAGCATTCAAATTGAACAAAAATATACTTGCAACAACAGAATTTCTCTATTAAATCCATGTTTATTGCTTAAGTTTTATCACAGTGGAGATTAAATTATGCTTAATCATCCGGTCAGTGCTTTTTTACCTTCTTTAATGCCAAAAAACCCCCACATTTTAAACCAAGTCATTCATACACTCGAAGTCTTCACACCATCCCACCATTCATCGCCTCTGTGTGCTCCTGTAGTTGCCACGGGCTGCGAGATTGTAAAAAGGTATAGCTAAAGAGGCTTATATTTATAATACCGGTTTTTTTTTCTTCAAGTATTCAGAGAGCAGCACAAGTAGCTGCCCTGCGTATTAGAAACATATCTGCACTGTTATTTATTGCTGTAGGACCGAGGCTCCTGATGGAATGGTGATGAAATATTGCATCACTGTGTATGAAGATGAGCTCAGCATCCCGTCATCATCCCAACTCCTCCCATGTTAGTGAGCGACACAAGGCAAAACGGGCTTCCCTCCTTTCTCTTTCAGCCACGGGACCTCGAACTACAAATAAATAAAGCGTACACTCACAACGTGTGTAGTGCAAATTCCAAGTAAACAGAATGACATGGAAATAAAACTCATAGTTGCCAACTTTGGTTCAGCAGGGCAGCAATGATTCCACGCCCGGCATTCCCGCCCTCGGAGCACACACCACCGCCAGCGTCCCGTGTCGGCGACAATGATTGAAGGAGATTGTTGGAGGCAGGGGGGACACGGGGCCACCTCTGCACGCCAGGTGGCCAGGCCTCACCCCACACATCCCACCAGCCCCAGGCAGGGTGGCTGGACACCGCCCACGGCGCGGAATTCCTATTGGCAACTATGTGGAACATGGATTGCGTGGCCCAGACTAATAGAAGGTAATATTTCTGTTTTTCCAGATACAACCATTGAAAGAGAACATCTACAACATTGCGATTCAGAAAGAACTTAATGAGAATTAACAGGAAAGACATTCAACTCTGGGGGCGCGGGGGGAGCGCTGTGTGTGGGTTGTTCCTTTTAAACAAACCCCAAGGAGTGGTTCGAGTCTGCACAGCTCTGGGCCATTACAAAACCTTCTGCACTAAGCACAGGGCTAGGTTTTTAGAAGTTCTTTTTTGTTGTTGTTGCTGCTGTTTCACTTATTTTTCTTAATTATGTAAATCTACTTCCCACACAGCCGTATTTGGAACTGAAATAAGACTCCCTAATATTTTCGTGGCATAAATTCTGTATGCAGAGAAAGGCGACAAATAAAATTTTGTCTCAGTTAAAGTTAGGACACACTGTAGACTTGCTCAGGACCCTTTTTCTCCAAAGTACTGGTAGCGAGCAGAAGAGTCATGCAGCTTTATCAGTAAAACGAGTACATATTTTTGCCATTTTTCTTCAGTGCTCATTAAGATTATTTCTTTTTTTTTTTTTTTTTTTAAACATCTGTGTTCTCAGTCCACAACTTGCTATTTCTCACATAAAGACTGGGGGAAATCATTTGTGTTTTAAACAGCATTCTTACACAACTGGTCGAACCTTCCACAAAGGGAACACAGAACTAGCACTAGAGAGTTCTCTCAGCTAAAAGGATGGAGATATTAAAATAATAAAAAAATAAAAGGAGAACACCTCTGCAAATAAAAAGAAACCTCTCCTCATTTGGGACACACACATTGAGCTTTTAAAAGCTGAAAATTCATAAATACGGTCATTGTATAGAACTTTAGAGAATTAAGGCTTCTAAAAACTTCAGTGCCAAAATAACCTCTCTGCATCAGTATTAAGAATAAAATATTTTCCATTTTAGGTTGTGCTTGCCTTTTTTTTTTTTGTT
>VZRX01012693.1:26791-54959 GCA_013398075.1 Notiomystis cincta
TTTTTTTTTTTTGTTTGTTTTTTTTTGTAAAGACTTCTCTTAGTTCCATAGAATTTTGTCACATAATATTACATACTGAAGGGGAGTGTTAGAACTGCTTATTGAGGTTTTAAGTAGTTGTTAGACTAAGTTACAGCGATAAAATTCGATTACTGATCTGATTCATTACTACTTTACATGGGGCTGTTGGCTCATTTCACCTTTTTTTCATGCTTAATGTGGCCGTTTCTTCTATACTTGCCATTGGGGATCCCATTCTGGTAGTGTCCATTAACAGCGCTATGTTTGTCATTTGACCAGAGATGTTTGCTCTGCTTGCAGATTAATTTTGTCATCCTGGCCAAGACATAGTAAAGTAAGGCAGCACCCACTAGTAGGACCAAGGCAATATCCAGTAAGAAATACTGAAACAGGGAGATGCTGTAAACAGCAGCACGTAGATGCTGGGCTCCGTTGTGGCGCAGGATGTAATTGATCCAGTACACAGTCCGGTTCACGGGGTGCCCAGGCTGGTCCCTGTGGATCTCCGACAGCCTCTGTGCCCGCTGCCGGTAGCTGGGGGGGAGGAAAGCAAACAAGGAAGAAAGGAAAAGCTGTCATCTCATGTTATTGTGCAACTGAATTACCAGAGAAATGCAGAACAGCGAGAAACCTGGGGTTGATTTTGCAATAAACCATTTCCACCCAGGTCCGGAGTTTCATCCAAAACTTTTCGGTTTTCACCCCGGCAGCTGATCTTGGCAAATTCTTCCCCTCCTGCCTGCAGGGTCGACAGGTTATTTACACAGGACCTGCCTTTACACCAAGGATAATTGCACAAGGGGAAGGTGATGCAACTGATGTTATCAAGGTCGCTATCAACATTCTCCCTCTCTGCCGCTGCTTACTCCTGACAGGATTCTCTTTTCCCAGAAAGACTCAGCTCCCATCAAAGCAAGAAGCATCAACAGCACCATATTCTATTGGGCTAACTGTAATTTTGGAGTATATTGCCAGCTAACTCATCACTATTTTTAATCCAGATATGAGAGGTATTACTGGCCAGAACAGGAAAACACCTTGAATATGGCTTTTTAAAAATAAAATCATGGGACTTAGAGTCACACTTTCTGAATACCTCCCCATTTTAGCTACAACCCAACCATGTAAGTATATCCTCCTCCATGACCTTCAGGCAGCACCACAGCCAGGCTGCTCATGTGCAGTAATCAAGACAGACACAAAGGGACCTTGGTCTGCAACACGGAATAAGTTGGGACAGGTTTGTTTCCATAACCTCTGTGCCCTCTGCATGGCAACTGCTACAAAGACCAAGTGAAACAATTGAGTTTTGGTGCTGAGCAACGAGCCCAGCACCCACACAGAAACCTCAGCCATTGGGTAATCTCAGGAAATGGGACAAACACCCAGAGTTGCCTCAACTCTACACACAAATAACAAAACGTGGGTTTTTTCCACTGCACGAAGGTTTCATATCCATATTTAATGCACAAACAATCGCTCATTCCATACCTGGGATCATTAATAACTTTTACTAGGGCTTCATACAGTTCACTCTCAGTCATAGTCTTCCAGTTGAGCAGTATTCCCATGCCTTTGGCCTGCACACGGGTCATGGTATCGTAATGGTCTCCGAAGAGGGGAATGCCCACCACCGGGACCCCATGGTACATGGTTTCAAAGATGCTGTTCAAGCCTCCGTGACTGAGGAAAGCTTTAATGTTAGAGTGACCTGGAACCACAAAAGGCATGAAAAGGCATTACAAAACACACTTCCATCTCCTTTGTATTAAGTTACTGAAGCACCTGGGTACAACAAATTTATCATCGCATTTCTATGGCTGCAACTCAGGCAGGTAAAAATTACTGCAGCTTGTTCTGAGGTTCTCCCCAAACCCACCCTGCTGAAATTCCTCATGCATTAAATCATTTCCTTATACACTGAGAAAGGGAACAGCCAAAGCAAAGAAAGTTCTCATGTGTATGAGTTGTGTAAAATGATTAATGGAGTAGTTAATATGCATTGCCTACTCCTGAGTAGCTGCAGGTGGTGACTCCAGCAGGTTTAGCAGCGCACATGAGCCAGGAGGAGCACGGTTTTGTACAAAATACAACTGTTTTAATGGCAGGACAACTGATGTCATGCTCTCCCTAAAGCTTCTCATGCCTTACTGGAGGTTAGCAAGACCTGACAATCACAGCAACAGCCTCATGTAATGGAAAAATCAGCCTGCCTCAGAGCGATCCTGTAACCAAAACAAATCTACTTGCTTTAGGAGTCATCTGCCTAATCACTACATTATGGGAAATTCTCCAGCTCTCACACACACACACACACAGAGTGATGCTTAATGCACTCATCAGCTCCCATTGGAGCTGTTTGGGAGCACACACACATGCAGGCCTCCCAGAAACAGTCAAATGTTCTGGCCTCCCAGAAACAGTCAAATGTTCTGTGGCCTCTCAGATCTGCAAAGGGCTCAGGCACCCTTTGACAGGGAAGGAAAAGAAAAATAAAATATCAAGTTTCATCTCCCCCTGAGAACCTAGAGCATCTCAGTTCAACAGAAAGATTATCAGCTTGCAACACGTGCCGAAGATCTGGTAAAGCTTTCTTGGACAAAATAAAGTGTGTATTTATAGACTCCAATGCTTATTCTGACACTATGTGTATGCTCAGTTTTAGGACTCCTCTTGAACAGTGTTTGAACTTAAGGAAAACATGACATTGGTATCAGGGAAAGGCAATTAACAGAGAGGTGTTCAATTCTCTCTTCAGATCCTAATTTAATATTCTTGCTCCGTGACAGCAATTATCCTGGCTTTATATTAACTGCTAATTCAGTAGCATATTTTTGAAAGAACAAACTGAACTCAAGTGAGAATGAGCAATAAATAATGGAAACAGATACTCACCAAGGAGGTCATTTTGTGGTAACCATTCGATCAGCTTGGTATTGTTGCCTAAATTCCTTGGTTTGTTTCCTGAAAACCTAAACCGGTAACATCAAATGGAAACAGTCAGCAAACCCTCCAAAGTGACTACTAAAGGATAGAGCTTTTTTGTTCATTAGAGAGCACTGGAACTGTAACTTCAGAAAGAATCACATGTTCCCAATTAAGCAAGACATAAATCTTGACAACTGGCTTGTACTTCTGTATGTTGAAAAAAGCCTGTTATTTATGCTTAGGTATATAAAAGCAGATAACTATGTTACTGGATTGTCCTCCCTAACCAGAAGGGCATAAAGAACTACAAAAATCCCTTGATTTAGCATCGTGACATTAAAACTACCAAGCACTACTCACCACATTTCTGTCCAACATACAGGTCCATGATCTGAGGAACAAAACCAAACCCCAAATCCCCAAACCCCCAAAAAACTCCAAGTTACATTTGCCTGAAATATTAAATACCTAAATTTAAATAGAAGGCTTCAAATGAAATTGTTGGGTTGGCATTAAAAAAAGCTATCCTCAAGAAAAATCCTCTCAATTTATTTTCTACAAAAAGGGGGTGCTTCCTAAAGATAAATATTCCAGGGAAAACATAATAAAAGGAGAGAAGAAAAGCAGTACAATAAATTGGGATTACTAATTCGAAGCCAAGCAGTGTTGTGGGGCTCATAAGAAAACATTAACCTTATCTTGAACAAAACTTGATGCAACCTTCACAGCTTCAGTGCCAAAGCCTGAAGAATTTCCATTTTCCTGTTCATTAGTGGGATTTGCTCCTTGAACTACACACAGCACTGAGGACACTCCCTAAGAGATGGTAGGGAACAGGCCACCAAGACTGTTAATACAACTCCAAGAGCGTGGCAGGGTTGTGAGACACCCACACGAGGTGTAAGACACTGATTATCTGGAAAAAAATGGTTCACATGAATTCCACCAAATTATATCAGTGATACTTGATGTGAAGCAGAGCTGACTAAACAGTTTTTGGATTCTTACAGGGAGTTGAGAGCTCCACTCAAGATGTTTTTAGAACTGAGAGCACTTCTTACTGATTCTGACTCCTGGAAATTTCTCTTCCTTAAATTTCTAACAGAGGAACAAGCAGGTAGGAGAATCAATAATGAAAGCCTGTGTTTAGACATAAAAGAAGAAAAGGAGCCTAAAAAACTGAGGGAAAAGGGGAAGAAGAAAGAAAAAGCAAGATTTCATCACTGGGATTCATTCTTGAGCCCTAGGGTAGTTTCTTCATCAAAAATAGTGACAGTATGCCCCAGATGTTATTATCTTAGCTTGTTTTCACTGTCCCAAATCCTTCCAAGCATATAAACTCAGCCTAGGAGTGCATCCCACGCCTTATTCTGCCACAGCAATCACTGCTTCTCCTTGTTACCAGGATATTGCAATATTTTCATGCCGAGTGTTTCTCAGGAGTGTCAGATTGTCTGTGCCACCCAGGCAGTCTCAGCTCCAGCTCCTGCAAGTCCAGCGGGAAACAAGCATGCTCCAAAGCACCCCAAGTTCCTGCAACACTGCCCTTACCTCCAGATAACCCTCTGGGGCAGCCTTGCCAGGGCATGTGCCAACTTATTGGCGATGTCTTCCGACAGGTACTTCACTCCGGCGCCGAAGGAGACCAGGACAAAGCCGTTCTCATGAGCACCATTCACCCACGCCTGGAGATCCTGTGGAAAGCAAAGTTCACACTGAACACTGCAGAGGCAAAGCACACTAACAGTAAGCAAACATGGATTAGAAAGAGCAGTTGTTGGTGCCTTTGTTGCTTCAGCAGCCAAATTTCAGAAATCCCAAACATTCTAGGAGTCACTGAGAACAATGGCTCACGATTCAGAATCCAGGGCAGAGGCCACACAGCAAAACCCTTCCGTGTTTGTTTTAGCTTCAGTATTAACCACCAGTGGCTTAAGACAATTTGTCCCTCCTTAACTGATCAGTTGACACACTTCACAAGTTAACAGGCCACATTTTAACTCAGCAAAGCATAAACAGATCCACCTCATAGTATCAGCTTGGAAGCCCTGCAGAATGAGAAGTGTGAATGAAGCCCGGGACTCAGCTGTGTCATTTCCAGCCTTTAGCAAGGCTTTAGTGCTTCAAAAGCCTTGCTTTGCTTTCATTTATATAAAAAGAATAAACACGACTTGAAAGAAGCCAGAGCTTCTAAAAACACTGTCAGTTTCTACTGCTCAAGGAGTAAAGAAAATGTACCCTTTACTTTTTAAAGCATAGATTTAAACTCTGGGTTTTTCCTAACACAACTGTTGGCAGTGGAAACAAACAAAAAAAATCCTACCACTGACAGATCAGCTGGATGAAGAATATCTTCTGTTTCTCAGGATATGGTTTAATTCTGGTCTCGTTAAGTTTAAGCACAAGCCTGCTCAACACCAGTGCAGCAATAGGAAATGAGCAAAGAAAATGAAGAGCCCTGCTTCACAATGTGCCTCTTGTCCTGGTAGTAAATAGGAGGGCAGACAGTAATGGAGTAATGCCATGCTATCATACCCGAGCACAAAATCCAGCACATTGCACTAGGGGTTGTGCACTGCTCTCTGCTATAAAGCAAAAAAGATTTCCATTTCCTTTAAAATACACAGATCATCCTTTTCCAGTGCACTCTTTTCATTTTTTTTATTCATGTGAAGGGAGAGGGAGAAGGCAAAGGAGGGGAAGTAGCTCTGACCTGCCTTGAAGCTGAATCATTTATTAGGGGCTGAACTTCTGACACGAAAGTTTCCAAGTGGTTTTGTGATTTATTTAAAGCTCGTCCTTGACTCTTACTTCAGGACCTAGGGCATACTGCAAATGTCATTATATTATAGTCATTGTAGTGCTTCAACTAGTTACATCTTGAAGTATTTTCCATCAGCTGTTTAAAGATAAAGAAAGAAGAACTTTTCGGTGGGCTCTAGGACAAACCATTCTGAAAAGCCCAATATTCACAGGTCCTGGTCTTTATGGGGCACTCACTCAGCCAGAGGGGCACAATTGCTGGAGATTTCCAGAGTGCCTTCTTGATGACACCTCCCTGATACAGGTGCTCAGGAAGCCAGAAATGAGGTATTTGTGCTGGCTCACAAACACATGGCAGAGCTTGGGATGCAAAGGTCAGGGCAGCCTTGCTGCAGTGACCATGAGATGGAGTTCAGTACACTGAGGCAACGTGGCAGACAACAGCAGCATCTCCTGGCCTTCAGGAGAGCCAATCCCAGCCTCCTCAGAGATGTGCTTGGAAGAATCCCATGAGACACAGACCTAGAAAGACAGTACTACTTCCCTCTAAGCTCAAGCATGGGCCATGCTGATGAGCAAGAAGCCAGCAAAGATGCAGGAAGATAAACAAAAGACTCCTGGCAAGACTCAGATGTAAAAAGAAAAAAAGCACATTTGAGTCAGAAACCGGGACAGGTAGAATATCCAGGCACAGCCTGAGCTTGCAGCAACAGGGTTTGGAAAGCCAAAGCTGAACGGGACAAAGGGCCTGGTATGAGAAAGTTCAAGGTACTTCCTGCTTTCTTCATTTTAGCTTTTATTGGTTTGGCCTTCAGCAATGCCAAGTCCCTCAGATCAGAGGGAAAGTCTAAATAAACTGGGCATAGACTACCTCTATGGGGCCTGGTAAGATGCACCCAGAAATGCCAGGTGTCTGGAAACTAGTGTGGAATGGGTGGGGAAATGGGATGATTAGCAAGTGTCACTTGCGTTTTTATAGAGGAGAATCCATGGAGGGGTCTACCCAGCCTCAATTTGATCCCTGGAAAGTGATGGAGAATACTCCTGGATCATTGCTGGCATCAGAAGGTCCCACCTGTGACTGCTTCCCCTTGGCCAGATAGGTGGTTTCTGCTGCTGGAGATGAGCCTGTTCTAGCTGAGAACTGGCTCCCAAAGCCACTGCTCCTCTGTGCCTAATGAGAAATTCCGTGAGACTTTGCAGACCTGATGTATTTACACAGTAACAATTATACTCCATTATATAAGCATAGAGGAGGTATAAATATTTCCTTGTAATGAAATCTCTAAAATAGCAATCAAAAATACCCATGTATAATAAAAAACAGCTGTTAAGTACTTAGAATTTGATGTAGATGAATAAAAACAACAAAAAAGGAACTTTACTATGTCACTGACTGTAACAGACTCTTATATTTTGTTGTGCAACAGCAAAGCAACCTGCTCTGTGTTGTTATGGTGGTTTCATAGCCAAGCCTCTGTAATCCTTCCCTTTGAAGGTAATCCCACTGCTTCAGTGGAACATAACATGGACAAAGGTGAAATTAAAATCTTAACAGACAAAACAAGATCCTGCCATCAGGCTCAAAACACGGGATTTGTCTGTCATATTAAATGGGATTATATTTTTAAAAGTAACTGCAATTCAAAATAAAATAGTTTGTAGCAACAGAACCTTAATATCCAGACCAGAACTGGATGATGCCAGGCCAAAGCAGAAGCAGAGGAACCTGATGTTGTCCTTTGAGTTTCCTTTAGAATGCTAAATTAAAAAGAATATTATTAATTACTCAAGGTCAAAACTCCCCAATGCCAGCCTCAGGAAATTCCAGAGAGTTTCATCTCAACTTGTTGTATTTTGACATCAACTGAAAGGTTCTTTCCTACCCTAGATTTTACTTATGCTTTACATGGTGCTTTTATCAAGAGGAATTGCTTACCTGCCCTCTGACCTGCTGCCCATTTCCAATCTGATTTCCCAGAGGGGTGCTGGACATAACTACTGAGCATGGGCTGCAGAGTATCAACTACAGACTTGTCAGCACTAGGGTTTTTCCTGCAAATCTGTGTAATTCCTGGCCTAACATAGTCTTGATTAAATGGGATCACTAAAAATGCAGGGAGCTGGGTAAAAATTAGGCAGTGGAAAACAGGGAACTTACACTGCCTCCTTGTAGAGATCTGAGATGTGACTCTGAGTGAGTCCATCATTCACAGGTTCCTTAAACTTACTCTGATTATTTCTCTGACAGCTTTTTAGCACAGAATTTCTGAACAGCAGACCAAGTGAAACTGAATCCAAGTGAGTGGCATTCCCAGGCCTTTGGTTTTAAAGACCCATCTGAATATCCTAGTACAATTAGCCAGGCCATGGCACAAAGCTTTAGTATTTTCTTGTACTTTGCTTGTTCTTTGTGTAGTACACAAGGTGTAACTGTGATACTCACAGCAGATAAAGAATGGGCTGTGCTCTTGGCACATTTCTGAAAGGGACTGAGTACCTCAACAGCACTGTGACTACAGCTATGTATGTCATTTAATTCTTGCATGCACACTCCTAATGTTCACAAAAGAAGCTTGGAGCAATGCTCACAGAACCTGAACACTGGAAAAGCACACACTGATGCCACAGGACAATTTTGTCTGCCTACAGTTTCAGCAGCCTCCAGCCACTTTCTTACCTTTCCTCTCTCTAGGGCCATATTAGCTTAACATCCCCTACAGCAGCCTCTACAAACCCACCAAAACCCCTCAGAGACACCCACGCTCATCCCCCATGAACTCACCACTTTCTTCCCCTTAAATCCACTTACACTTTTGACCTCCAGCACACTCTGCCCTGGCGATCTAATTACGCTCTGTATGAAAAGGCACTGAGTCAGGATGAGTCATTAGAGCTGCCCTCATTAAAATCAGCATTCCCTGATCGGGCAGCACTTCACGGCTCCTGGCTTGCAGCACAGCGACCTCCTTTTGCCCACTTTAAAGGATTTCCAGGTTTCCTGTAGGAAATCAGGATCATTTTCTCTTAACCAAGGAAATGAAATCACCATTTTGGAGGTCTAAATTAGAGTGAAAAAAATCGGGGGAGGGTGTTTGTTACACGATGAGTTGCTTTGAGCCTCTCTCAAACTCTGGTTCAAACTTTAATTCAGCACAGAACTGAGAAGTTAATTCAAACTTAACATATACATCATCAAGACATGCACTTTTTCAAATGGCTCTCTCTTCCAGTGACTGGAAAAGAACACCTAAACCTTTTCCTCACCCCCAAATGTAAGTAATTTTCAGGGTTTTTTTAAACTGAGGCAAGGGCTTTCCTTTCTAAGTCCTAGCACAGCCAAGGGACAACATTTCCTCGTTGAGGCTACACTGCCAACTTGACAAACCTTGCAGTGACTTAGGATCTGGCTTTTCCCTTCCAAACCAGCCATCAAACCTTAAGGAATTATAACCCCCAGATCTCGACAAACTTGACAGCAAAACTTCCAATGCAAATTCTAATAAAGAATTAGATCAGACACTCACAGAGCTTGTGTACATCGTGTCCATTAGAAGTGTAGGTCTGGCAAGTCTAATACAGCACATTCGCATTCTGAACTGAACTGTGAACTACATTTTCTAGCTCAATTGTGTTTCACTCAGTTACAGCTTTATATACATTTATAATAAAGGATCACTTAATATATATATTATAACTAATTTAAATTTTCACTTAAATGGTTTAAAAATAAACAATGCAGATACCATCTAACACCTATATTAATTATAATTTTCACAGAAGTTATTTTAAAAAACTATAAACAGCGCATTCTAATTTATTAAAAGCTTAGAGGGCCCCTACACAGAACACTGTGCCCAACTCTGCCAGGTCTCTGCTTGTCTCCATGTAAGTTCTGTGCAAATGCATGTCCTTTGGGAGAATTAGTACAGGACTCTGTGCTTGCAGAGGGACAAGAAGCACTTATTGATCTGTGCTGTACTATAGGAGCGAGGGGGGGAGGAATAAAGAAATAAAATCCATCTTTTGATCAATGTGAGACAGGAATGCTATTGTGCCAGCCCCACTGTGTGGGCTTTGTTCTGCCTGGTTTTCTAATTAGCCATTCTCTGCAGGCCCCGGTGCTGAACACACAGCTGTGAGCAGGGAACGAGGGCCCAGCTGGCAGTAACCAGTGGTGCCTAATACTGAGCTTTGTTTCAGATAAACAAAGTGCACAAATACAAACATAACCGGGTGTAATATCCGAAGCTCTCCCTGTTCAGCTGCTCGATTCAAATGTGCAATAGCACAAATGCCTGTTCTTCGAATATGGTTGCAAACCACCCCTTCCCCAAGGCAGAGCACAGGCATCCTATGCAACTTCTCCTATAAAATGCTGCTGAGAGCAGACAAAATCAGATCTATTTTAAAATAAGAAGCCACATTAAGCCATCTTTAGAATGGAGATACTCACTGATAAATAAACAGGAAGGTATATAGATAATTTTTTTTATGAGTGTCTGAACTTTTCTGCTGTCCTCTGAATAGTACTTCTCTCATGTGATTTATTTAAATTCTATATTAATACTTTTTTTCTTTCAAATTTTACTAACTCAGTGTATAAGAACAGATGGTCTAGGGTCATATAACTGCCCTTATACCACCTTTCCTATCACAAAACAAACAGGATCATATATAACCTAAAAGTTATAAAAACCCATCATTCCACAGCAAGCCCAGAGAAACTATCACTTCAGGCAATCTAAGCTGCTTGTATTTACTTGCCATGAATTTTTAAGTCAGTCTAAAACCAAAAATAGGCATTTTTATTTGCTCAGAGCAGCAAAGGACACAGAACATCACAGTGAACACGGAGGGCACGAGGCAGAGGATGGAGTCAGCCTCCCTGACTCCACACATCCAGCTGCTTCTGCTGGCTCCGCATCGCCCGGCACACCTTGGTCACGCTCCGAAGGTTATTTTCCACTGACTGAATTCCTGCCTTTTAAAAACTATACCCACCAGGCAAAAGCGAGTCTCCTGTTTAATCAGGGCTTGTTCTTTCCATAGCATCCACCTTAACTGAGTTCTTAGTTCAGTTGAGAGCAGACACGCAGCTCCCAATGAGGACAGGATCCTCCCAAGCCCCTGTTTCCCTCTGCATTAATAACCAGTTAATTGTTCTCTTCCCTGGGCTTTATTGATGAGATCTACCATACAAAAATTCCATGCAGTTAACAGTCACACTATTTTTTCATATTTTGTGATTCATATTGGCACAGAGTAAGGTAACTCAAAAAACAATGCCTTGTGCCCATTAAAGAAGCATACTCAGATTATGGCATTAGACTAAATCCCTGCTTTCCTGCTGGCTAAAACCACCTTATCAGTTGGGAAACCAACCCCAAAGATCTGAACTGTTTCCTGTCAGAACCCCAAGCAGTACTAAGAACAGCCAACACATACTAATCTAACAATGCTGTTAAGTTTTTTAGATCTTAGACACAGATGCAGCCCTGCTGAAATACAGACAACTTTTTCCTTTCACATTTCTCACTTATTATTTGGTGTTTATATATACATAACACTATCTGCCTTCTCCAAAATCCACTGGGTATAAAAAAAAGTCTTTAGAAATCTTACAAAGCTTTCCAGTGCCTAAAATGTTGTATTTTCTTATCCCAGACCTTTACAGCTTTTCCCATTTAGCATCCAATGGAGTCAGAGCGTTTAAGTCCATTTAACTTTAGAGAGGAACAAAATTCACACTCAAAACCAGAGTCAGGAAATGCAGTCCCCCAAGCCTTTCCTCCCATACCTGAGCCCCCTCTAGAGTTGCAGGCGTATCCAGTGAAGGTGCGGGAACACGCTCTACCCAGAGCTAGAGGTCAACCAGGAAAGTGCCGCGCAAGGACTTCCCTGATGCAAAAATCCATTACTCACCAGACCTCTGGCAAGCACCCTGGGAAAGCAACCTTGCCTTCCAAATGAATGGGAGGAGTGGAAAACGAGGAGCTTGCCCTTCAGGAGAGGTTATTAAAATCACTGCAGAGAGTGGCGGGTGCAGCAGAGGGATCCTCAAATCCCGCGTTCCAATTAAAAACCTTGCTGCCATTACTCCACAGGCAACAGTCTGTTAAAAAATACCAAAAATCCACTCTCCTAAGCATGAACTTGCAAGCATGCACAGAAAAGTTGATGATTATCAAATGGAAATGCAAACCAAGGTTTTACCAACCCTCCTACAGTCTCGGTAGCTCCATATGGAGCAAAAAACCCAACAGGAGCTAAGAAAAAACACTATTAAGTATAGAGACTAGTTTTACTTACTCTGTCTACAGAACATGAGGTCAAATTAAATTGCAGGTAATACAGTTAAGAAGACTGATAAGAAGATACATTTTAAATAAAGACCTCTGTATTACAGATACTGACATATACCCCACCCATAAATCCACATGATAATCTCATTTAGGTGTGAAATTTTGTCTGTCATTGTTCTAGTATGACACCTGTGCTCTGTGGATCCTAGGAAATAGAATTCTAACCTGAAGCTTTAAATCCTTTAATCTAATTGCAATTTGTTCTTCATTTTTCTCTTCAGATAAAATAGTTTTTCTTTCTTCCTGGGGTTTACCTCCTTCCTTCTCTTTTTTTTTACAGATTTATAAATACATGTTAAGTGCATATATATACTACATAATACCCATATATTTTTAGATTATATTTATATAAAAAAGCCATTTCTTTGAAAAGCCTAAGATCAGCTGGCTTCTGAGCCTGTGGAAGACCCACATCCTTCACCCAGACTCCCCTTGGTCAGGGTGAGCAGCAGATCACGCTGCCTGCAGAATTCCCTCCATGAACAGCCTGGGAAGGCTCAGGAAGGTGCCTCCTCACAAAGCCCTTGCTGCAGACACCTCATCCCCCAAAGCAAGGTATTAGTCATAAACAAATTATCCACTTCACCTTTAAGCAACTAGGACATCTGAAAAGCTGTCTTGATTAAAGATTCTTTTTTTCAAGCCAGTAATATTAATAATTAGGCTTTGCTGCTCATAAATGTTTTGAGCACATCCTAACTTTCCAAATTATAGGAATATGGTACCCAAACCCAAGGATGTTCCAAATACCCCAGGAAAAAGGAACACCCTTTGAAATAAATTCCTATCTTCTGTTTTATATTATAAATGGGAGAAATATGGGAAAAACACCGGCTCATTATTTGTCCTCTCTGGAGGTCATTCCTCAGAATTTGGAAGTGACACTCAGTTAAAGCACTGCATGTTACCAAAACAAATAAACCTTGTTAGTTTGTGTGTTCCAACACAAAGGTGATAAATTAGAGTATTTAAAACCACAAAGCCTGTTTACAGTAGTAGCTTACTAAAGTAGGGTTGAGGGTTTTTTTGTATGAATAAACATAACAAAGTAACTTCTGTTGCTTTTAGCTTTCACCATCTGACCTATCCAATATCTAAGGTCTGAAACTTGCATTTTCCATTCGCAATACAAACAACTGCTTGAACTCAACAAATAACCCACCCTGGCCTGGAATCCATGAATCAAGTAAACTTGCTTTTTGATGGACAGCACAGGCTCACTGAAGGTTTGGTGCTCCTTTGTCATCTCATGGGATGCCAGCTTTATGTCTGGCATGTGCACCTGGAGGACTCGCCTTTCTCACACCTTTAACTGAAGACACTTAACCAAGTTCCCAAATCAGCCCTGTGTCCTTTTCCCTGTGTCTTGCACTAAACAGGCAGATGCTGAGTCACATTTCTTCCCAAATTTAAAATGCAGCAGTACAGCAGGAACTGACATGGTTCACCAGCCTAGTCCTACTGGAGCAGTCGAGACTGCAGACCACAGTCCTAGGACTGTGGGTACCTGGAGAGCTCAGGAAATACTTTCCTGTGGATCAAAACATCAAATTCTGGGGGGGGAAGAAGCTTTATCTAAAATACATTTTAGAGCCAAAATACATGATCACAGAGCTCAGTGCAGAATTTACACAGTGCTGCATCACCTCCATCATCCTTAAAAGACTTTTTGCCTCCCTAGCCGACAATCACATGCATTTTAGAACAGCTCTAGAATTGCTTGACAGCAACAGACATTCACTGTCCAAGCAGCTCAGTAAGAGCCATTCCCTGGACTTTAAAAATAATACCAAAACGATGGTGCTACGCCACACACAAAAATCTACTGCTACGGACTGCAAGGGCTTATAGATGTGTCCTTGAATCTGAATAAAGGAGAAAAGCCAGGTTTAAGCAATAAACCATCTCCTGATTCTTCCACCTCATTTTCAAGATAAATATCAGTATCAGCTAACACACCTAGTAAACATACAACTGTCAGCAAGGCTCAGAGGGGAAAAAAATCCCAAACAAAAACCAAGAAACAAAACACTTTTTAGTGAAGATATTTCAAAGCCACCAATTTGCTGCATAGACTTTGATCTGTATAATAACGAGCTGGGATAAGAGATGTCCATGGAGGAGTGAGGAAGTTCCTGTAATTATCTATTGACAGCTGTGGCTGAAAGAACAACTTATTACTCCAAAATGAGAACACCCTCCTCTGCAGCATAAATTTAGTTTACTCATGGACTGAGTGTTTCCCAAGGCAGCTGCTTGTAGCACCCCTCAGCTTCCTGCTGTGATTCAAGGATGTTTCTTATCAGGCTGATTAATGCCTAGTACACATCAACCTGGTCACAAGGTATAAACGCTAGAGCAGAGGTTTCCCCGTTGTTACTTAAAAGGGTATTCCTTTCAAAAGCCAGCTTCATTCAGATCCCTCTGGAGAAGCTTAGTGAGGAGGAGACAGAGGAGCCTTTGATTTTCCTAATGGCCAGCGACAGTTATCTGGAAAATATTGCCAGGGAACACCATACCCTTGATAGTCTTAGTCACTAATGACCTTAAGGACTTGATAGCCAGTCTGTCTCCAGCTTTATATCTTTTACAACTAATTCTGTTTACACTGTCCTCTATATTAAATTCAACATTTAGTACACAAATCCTGGACTCTGCACCCATCGCCCACAAGCAAATAAAATTTTCCACGCATGGGGGACAGTCAGCTTAACCATCTCCTTGTCTTTTACTGAGCAGCACAGCACACTGCAAGAAGCGCCTTCTCCACCCAGTTTAACCAGTTAAAATGTCACACTGCCTCTCACAGAAGACAAGTAGAATTGCCTGTGCAGAGCTTTGCAAAGCGACCACCCATCAGCCCTCCCACCACGGCAGAGCAGAGGGACAGGGTGCGCTCGGCTTCATCCACCCGCAGCAGGGAATGTGAGGGGGAATGTGCCATCCCCAGTCCCTTCAGACACTGCCCGCCCAGGTAAGGCTGACTCTGCCATGCCAAGGAGCGAGCCGCAAGGCACCGCAGGGAGCCGGGCAGAGCGGTGACCTCCAAAAGACCCGCTGCTCTCCCCGCTGGCTCCCCCTCCTTGGCACGCCGATCACTGCGACTTCCCGAGGGACACTGCGCCAAGCGCAGACCGACACCCGGGCACTGCCTGGCAGGGAGGAGGATCCGAGCCTTCCCGAGGCATCTGGGCAAGCTGCAACCCAAAGACACGCTCGCAGTTTGTGTGCCACAGCCGGGGGCTGCAGCGTAATTGCTACAGAGCTCAGCAGCAGCTAAAAATCATGTTTGACACAAGCTAACTGCAGGATCAGCAGGGAGGATGTGCCACAGGATGGAAATATTAATGCAGATGGGACAGCAAAGCTGGGTCAGGTTATGTATTTATATATACACATTAAAAAAAATATTAAAAAATATATAATATTAATGCAGATGACCAGCAAAGCTGGGTCAGGTTTAGTTTCCCCTCACACGCATACTGTTATATGACATGCATATTCAGCACCCACTGCTACATGCTACCTTTAATGCTGTGGTTTTCTAACTTTCTTTCAAGAAGTTCAAGGAACAGGTGCAGAATCTGAACAGCCACAAAAAAGAGCTACCCCATCCCCTGGAATGAAAGAACAGCCACCCTGTAACATCTCCTCATTGACTGCTTAATTGCCACTATGTGCCACTTATTTTTAAGATGCTGCTTATGAACAGAAAGCAAGAACTTTTAACTTATTGTAGGCATTCCATTATGGTAAAGCAAACTACCTGTTTTTTGTTTTTTTCTGGGGGGAGGAAGGGAAGTACAAAATTGTTGACAACACAGGGGTGCCACTACTGAGGTGCCCAGGCAGCCTGAGCAGGTATCTTGGACTTGAAAGATTGATTTCTTTTTCCCCCCAATAGTTCTCTAGCAGACAAAGTGGACTAGGCTACTTACAAGCAGTTTTGGTGAATTCAAGAGACCCAAAAGACTTGTAATAGCAGCTTTAGTGGGCAAATGTTACCTACTGTGTCCAGCTACACATTCCCCTTTTCTAATCACTGTCCGTGGACAAGAAAATTACTTGACAGAGCTGCTGAAGCATCACCAATTCCAGCCCAGCACAGAAACACGAACTGGCTCTGCTTCTGGCTCACCTTAATGCACCAAACTAGAAGCTGCAGAAAATAAATTAGCCAAGGCTGCTGCCTTGGAGATGCAGCAAGAGCAGAGAACAGCCGCAGCACTCACTATCTGCACTTGCAGTTTTCCTCTGCCAGCACAGAGGGACAGTTGTGAATTTCATCCAGCTGCTCAGCAAACACAGTAATTTACCTACAATACACACTACAGCTTAGGCACGGACAAATTACGGGGTAAAAGATGACTGTGCTCACTTGGTCCCTCTCTCACGTCCAATGAAAACTCATGCTTCGAACACTAAGAATGAATTGCCTGATAAAACTGAAAAGAAGGTAAATAATGTCTCAGCTCACACATAATTACAGGTTGTTTCTTTCCTCTGCTGTAACAAATATTTGCCACCATTACATGACCTACAGGTCTGTTTCAAGGTCACTCACTCCTGTTACACTGGACATCAAGAGACACAAAACAGACGTTAAACTATTGCCCAAATTGATTGTGTAAAGACCCTTTTCCTTTTACAGAAAAAGAAAATATTAATCTGGGAAATGAAGAAAAAACTCAATCCAGCCATTGAAGTTTTCCTGGAGGGAATAGGGATTAACTTTTAGACAGCACAAGGGTGCCTTTAGTCTTCTTTCTCAGGATACCTGACTGTTCCTTAACACAAACATATTGATGCACACATGGAAAGAGCCACTTAGAAGCAGCACTGCTATGGTCATCTCTGATGACACCCCAGAGAACAGACAATAGTGCTTTTCATACAAAAAGCAAAGGCTGAAAGAGGCATTTGAAGACGCGAATTGTTGAGCACTGCAGGTCTACCTACAACCTTTTTTCATCCAGCCAAAAGCATCCATTAAAAATCACCTCCAATTCAAGATCTATTTATTTATGTACACATAAACAGAAGTGTAAACGACTTGGTTTTCTGTGAGATTGTTCTGCCCCTCACTCAGCACTGTACTGCTCAACAGAGGCAGATTCTTAGGTGTAACATATCAAAGATCACTGAAGTAATCAAACTTAATAATTAATCTGCACAGCCAGAAATTCTGTAGTCACTCCAGTCACTATCACTGTTTCAGTCTGAAGTTCAGACCTTGATGGCCTGCACGTGTACAGTAAAGATTCATATCTGAGTGCAGCTATAGTGCCATTTATGTCAGTTCTTATCTCCACTTCTCACTCAGTACAGTTTTTTCATGCTTATATACACATAATCTTAAAGACACTATCAAACCTAAGGGAGGCATAAAACAAATACCATAAAAACACCAATACCATGAAATTACCTAGTATAACCACCAGCAGGCTTCTTTAAGCATAAACAGCATTCATCCATTCTCCCTCGTTTTCATTTTAAACCATGTTTGGTTAGAAGCTACTGATGTGATTTTCAAGACAGAGTGCACTGTCTTTCAACTCTAGGGTACCATTAGGCATGTTGCTCAAAAGCAAAATATTTCTGGCATCCAAAAAAGATGAATTTTGTTGAATTTGTGACCAACAGTTCCCCCCACCACCACTTGAAGTAGAATATTTCCAGGGAATATTTCACCAAGCAACAACAGAACAGGTCCCATCTGAAAATCACTGCTTAAAAACTGCCTCTCATCCCATGAGGTCAAGCAGAAACCACAGAAATTACTGTAAAACTCAGCAAACCTTACTTCTGGCAGAGGACTGGCTGGCTTCGTTAGGATTCCTCCCACGTAAACAACATTGGGTAGCGTAGGTCTCGGAAACTCCAGTGCTACATCAGTACAAAGCATCCACAGGCTGGATCCATGGACCAAGTCATACATGGACCGCTCTGGAAGAACCTTGTGTTTCTGCATTATCCTTTCATATTTTGGCAGAACCAAAAAACTGACTCCAAATCTTGAAATAAGATAAACAACAGTATTTTTAATCCTCTCGAAAAGGTTCATGTGATCTGTGAGCAGCGAGTTAAATTCTGGAACGTAGGACAGGGGAGCTGGAGCGCCCACTTCTGCTGGATACCAGAGGCCAGTGGAAAAGACGGCATATTTAACCCCTAAAAGATGGGCTATAACAAATCCACACATCTCATTGGGATCTACCAGGAGCAGGTCAAATTCTTCCTGTTTGAGGGCACGCATGAGGTTTCGGTTGCCAACGATCATGTCACAGTTCTTGGAGTAGTGGTCCAGGATATCGAACAGTTCGAGGGCAGTCAGTCTCCCCGAGAAGATACTCCTCATCTTGGACTGGAGGAAATCATCCGAGGTGCTGCTGTTAAAGATCCCTGGGTAGCGCTGAAGTCTGTAGTGATTAGATGGAGGAATCTCTCTGCCCTCAGAGAGGAGAAACACTGTCTGGTGACCTTGGTCATGCAAGGCTGAGGCCAGAGTCTTGAAAATATAAAGATGGCTTTCAAACATAATTGGCGGCACAACAACAATTTTGGCAGCCCTCGCTATCCCGACAGCGCTCCACAGGAGAATGAAGGCTGGAGCGTACGGCTTCATAGCTGAAAGGAGAAATAAGAGCATTACACCACAGACAACAGGGCTACATTTTGCACTTTAGGCACACCACCCTTTCGTTACGAGCATTTCCATAACGAGGTCTTGTCTCACTGTTACCCATGGGCTTCAGGCTGTCCTCCTTCAAGCAGCAACTCTCTACTCCAATTTTAGCGTAACATCTTCTGGGGTTTTGTTTCCATATAAGCTAACACGATAGAGAAGGTAGAGGGCTTTTTCCTTCCTAAAAGGACATGTAAATTCATGCCATGTTTTTCTTCAGCATCAATGCTGATCAGACACATAGGGGTGGAAAGCCAAGAATCAGGCAGCAAGATGCTACCATTGAGTAAGAACCAACTCTGAGCTTCCAAAAATGACACTCTGCTAACAAGAAAAAGTGCAGTAACAGGGGTTAGTATGGCATACATGAACATTCTAACTTCCACTGAAGCACTTTAACAGGTACTTGATTCTGAACCTACTTAAATCAGCACTTAAACATCCACTTGAACACCAGCTCTACCTAAGCTGAAAACCCCACTGCCATCCTAAATGCACAGTTCCTCACAGCAGCACACTACTGGGGAACGGGAAAATGCTTTTTACACGTGGTTTGGTGATTTAAAATGCTGCAGGCAGCAGAGGAAAGCAAAGTGCCTTAGAAGCACAGTGAGGACATGTCAAACTCCTCAGTCACCATCACCCTCCTAGGACAGAGAAATGAGTACAAGCCAAACCAAACAATCTGCTCTTTCCTCGTGCCAAACGGATCCGTGTGGAAGCCTGAGTCTGTTGCAGTGTCCTTTATACACAAGAACAGATAACACTGCTACTCAGTCCTTGTCATCTCCTTACAGTACAGTAACATAACCTTCCTACAACAGACTGCTCAGGACTTTCTCTTAGGTAAGGTTACACGGGTTACCAGCTAACAAATAGAGCATCTCATATTTTATATAGCGATTTATAAATCCCTATATTCCTATACACTTACTATGTACAAAGTTTAAGGGGTTTTTTGAGTTATATTACTCCGTAGTAAGTTTTCTGAAGGATGTCCCTTTCAGGTAGATGTAGACAGCAGTTAGGTCTTCCCTGAGCTTTTTTCTCCAGGCTAAACACTCACAGCTCCCTCAGTTACTCCTCACAGGACTTATTTTCCAGATCTTTCACCAGCTTCACTGCCCTTGTCAGGATGTGCTCCAGCACCTCCATAATTTTCATGAGGTGAGAGGCCCAGAACTGGACACAGCACTAGAGGTGTGGCCTCAAAGTGCCAAGTACAGAGGCAGAATCACTGCCCTGGCCCACACTCGGTAATCCTGAACAGGACCCTGGTAAAGGAAGACACTCCTTAGCTAAGAGAGGTGTTAGAAAAAGTAAGGAAATATGGTTTGCCAATGAAACACGGAAGAAAAATGATTAATCAACCTCAGAAAAATCCCATTATTGATTCCATCTCCCCATTCCCACGGTATTGAGTTACTGCTCCTATCAACAAGAGCGATATTACGAAACCATGAATGGAGGTGCAGGACTGGGAAACTCAGTTATGTTTCTGTCAGGAGCAGAAACCAGAGGTTACAGGAGCCTAAGGGCTCGTCATGATCCAACACGTTGCCACAAGCTGGCTCTACCTCCATCTCCTGATCCGAGGCCTAGAGCACAGCACAGCAGAGACAATCCTTAGCCCTAAGGTGTGTTTTACATGGCTGGGGTGACACACATGCCACCAAAAGCCATGGAACTACAGCTGTCCTTCCCTAGGATGTCGACAGTGTTTCCCCATCGCTTCCTCTCCCCACACTTAACCGGCAGCCAAGTTTTAAATGGGATCACACTGGACATTTTACTCCTTGCAAAGGTATTACAAATACTAACACAAAAACGTGGCAGTATAACTATAACCATTTACCAAATGTTATTTTTTATCCTCTTGCAGCGTATTGGTGTCAAGAGATGGCACAACACACTTCCCTGGCAGTCTGTACCTTGTGGTATCTTCAGAACTGGTAAAACAATAATCACTTCTCAAAAACCTATTATGCAACTCCCCTTTTCAACATAAGCACCTTCCACGGGAGCTGGAAAATATATGTACAGGGCCTGCCAAGCCATAGAGATATTAAACACATGATGCTATTAGAGAAATGCCGATTAAGTGACATTTTTACTGGGAAAAATTGCATTGACCTTCTATTGCACTTCTGGCAGGAACCTGCAGCCTCATCATTTCATGCCCTGGCCAGACAGAAGCAGGGGGCTCAGGTTTGAATTCAGCAGGAACAAGGGCGATAGGTAACAGCATTCTGTAGGTCAATTAATCCTGAGCATAATTCCCTGGGGAACAGGTGGGTGCCCGGTGCCATCAGCAGGGCATCAACACGCGACCACCCAAGCTCAGCTCCAGGCTCTCTCCCAGACACTCCCCCACTCCAACTGCCCTCAGCAATGAGCTCCCCCAGCACAGCAGGTATTCCCACCAGGACAGACTTGCCTGTTCCAGTGGGAATTTCTGATTCAGCTCATCTCCAAGAGCAGCAAGCAGTGCCCAGGAACAGGAGGCTTTACAAGGGTCAGGACAATGCTAAGGTAGTGTTCACCTGGAAGCCAGCTAATCACAACTAGAGCTCAGGGATTCTTCCTACTAACTCCCAGTCACACTCCAGCAGTGAACAACCACCAGAAAAAAATCACTTGCCAAAATAAATAAAAAGGACCAACGTCCAAATGCAACTGCCTTCAGCTACGGCGCATCAGGAGCATGGAAAAGAACTGTCAAGTGTCCTGACAGAAAAGAGGAAAGAAAAGCTCAAAGCCATAGAATGATGCATTTTTCCAGCATAGTTAACAATATGAAACCATTTTGTACCTCTATCTTAAGTTCTTCTTCTTAGGATTTGTCTCCATTAAACAAGACTGCTTCGGCATCTGAGCTTGCATGTAACATCCTTTTATCACAGAGGGTGAAAAGGAAAATCCAAATTTGCTAAAATTTAAAAAAAAAAAAAAACCAAAATATAACACAACCCCCCACCAAACAATACCCACAAAGGGATCACTGAATTGCAGCAATTCCTTTCAGCCAAAAAGCCCTAAAAACAAGGATATGGAGAAGAACCAGATGCAGAGTAGCTTTATAGTAGTGAAACCAACTGCTGATTGTAAGGAGTTCTCCTATTGGAGCACAGCAAGAAAAAGTTAAAGACATACCAAGAAGTTAAACATTAACTTTATGAGTAGCTGTTGGAGTAGCTTTAATGACCTATATTTGAGGGCTTTCAAATGACAGAGAAAGTGTGAGTTTTAAAGGGTTACAGAAAATCAAGCACACTCCTGACAGACTGTTGGAGAGGTTTTCAGCTGACCAAAACACTTCTAAATCGTGATTTATTTTTTTTAAGGAAGTATTTTTCCATTCACGCAGAAGGACCAAGCAGGACCTACAACAAAAAGTGTGACTACACAGAAAATAATTACTTTCAGAAGAAAAAAGCAGGAGGGAGGATCCTTCCCCCCTTTTTTAGCAAAGCTCTGATACTTGAAGGTTGGACAATGTGGAAACAAATGGAATGACACTGAAATAAGTGTATTGCTAGCTGACTTTAAGAATAATAATTTAAACATTAAGACTTAATGTCATTTAGATAAACATCACTCTTTTTTTAGATAAACTCCAATTAATAATTGGTGTAACAGTCAATTACAGTCCTGGAACACGTACCCAAGATTACATTTAGACTTGCTGCCAATCCTTAATAATCTGCTAATCACTGCTAATAGAACTTTTTGGCATGTTTGAGGGTTTTTTGCTGCTTTACACCACTGGCTGCCTACCTGTTATTTCTGAAACTCAGAAATAGCTATTTTCAAGCCAGCAATACCACTGTCCATGTTTTCCTCCATTGTAGAAAGATCCAGAAGCAGAGGAGCCTCTCAATCACCTCCATCCAGCACAGCCTGAATGCAAACTGCTCCCACATTTATCACTACTCAAAAGATTAAACAGTTCTTAGGCGCTTACACCTAAGCATATAAAATGTCCTTTTCATTCACTAACCAAGAACACTCCTGACTTCTAAAGCAGCAAAGGAAGCTTTACAGAGCTTGAGTTCAGCGATGCAATTTGTTTCTTTAAGTTCCTCCCTTCTTTTCAGCCTTTCTTTAGGTTTGCTAAGGTTTGTTGAGTTTACCTGGGCAGTTTGAGCAGGACCTCTGCCGGGAAAGGTGCCCTTCATCCCAAACAGCAGCACTCTTCTGACAGAAAAGGAGCAATCTCTGAGCTGCTGATCACTCTCACCTTACCCAAAGGGCTCAAATTACTCATTACAATTTCACAGAGACAGCACAGGTTAAAGGAACAGGCTGCCACCTCTGCGAGGCCAAATCTGGGAGCTCATTAGTAATGAAATGACTGTGCCCAAATGGAAAGTTAATGTGTACATCCCAGGAATATTACTATTTTTAAAAAAAGGGAAATGTGAGACTTTGATGCATTTCAGCAAACTGTGCGTACTACAAACTGCCACAGTTGTGGTAACATGCAGATTTGTCTGTCTGTCAGTCAATCATCTTGTTCACAGTACTGTGCTGTACTTTACTACAGCTCAGTACACAAACTCAGTATTCTAGAAAGAAGAACACAAACTCTACTCTCGGAGCTGTGAACTCACCAAAGTTTCACATTAGTGCCTGAACCAATTGGAACAAAGAGGCAGAAAAACCATTTTTAAATTTTTTTTTTTTAAAGAAAGATGTATTTAATCAGCAACTAAACTTGCATTAAAAGCTGAAAATCTGATGCAGTTTCCACATAGGTAGAGGGACCTTGACCAGTTTGTTACATACAGCAACCACCCATGCCAGACTCCAGAGACAGTTGCTTTTCTCCCACCAAAGCAAATTTGGCCTCAGTTATCCCACCCATTCATGTCTCTACCTGAGGTCAAAAACTGGAACCATGGATAGGGCAGTGCCACCTCAGGAGCCAATCCCACCCACACCTATTGTGTCCAACTGCAGCATTCACCACAGATAAACATAAAGAGGGTGTTTATTCCTCTTAAGAGCAGATGTACTGTAGCTGCAGGAAGAGACACATGGTTGAAAGCATAGCAAGAGAAATGCTGAGGGGAGTTGAAGAACAACTGGGCACTGAGAGCACTACAAACAGCCTCTGGGGAAAAAAAAAAAAAAAAAAAAAAAAAACCAACATAAGCAGTTGCTGACTATGGTTTACTACTGCTCTTAGTATAGCAAGAAAGCATTAAAACAGGGAAAGAAATGACCACTGATCTCAGAGTTATCCAATTCACTGCTGCTCCAGCCCTGCCCTGTCCACTTAAAACCCCATTGACATGAGCTTACTTTATGTGCAACTCTGTTTGCTTTAGCTGCTATTAAAAACAGCTTTACAGGTTACCCAGCCTCCAGAGGCTTGTGAACACCTCAGTTATACAAATACAGAGCCAAGCCCTACAACCCAGGCTTCTTGACCAAAGGCCCTGTAAGCAAAGCCTTTTATCAAGCCCAAGATAGCCAGGAATGGCTAACAGAAGGCACTGGCAGTTAAGTATAATGCTGAAAGACAAAGAAAATATTTCAAGACAAAGAGAAGGTTTCACTAATACTGACTACAAGATGATTCTATGCTAAAAATACACGTACTCAGCCCAAACCCTGGCTGTGTCAGCCACATACACGCAGCTGATACTTAAAACAAAATATATATACATGTATATATGAAGTGTGTTGATTCCAAACTGTGGAGGAGTGACCAGAGAAAAGAAAAACTCTTCCCTTTTACACACCCTGAAAGATCTCTGATTTTTCACATTCCCCCAAAACATTTTAATAGCGGTCCAGATCAGCGTTTTTTTGCCGAGCACATAGAAATGCCACCTGTGTGAGGAAATGCACTGACCAAATTATGTCTGACACTGAATCTCAGAAAACAATTTTATCATGGAGACAGGAAGGTTTTAATTAGTGCTGTGACAGATGACACTAAGGAAGACCACGATCCTCAAGCTAAAATTACAATTTGCCTCCTAACCCCTTTAAGCTGGGAAGTGTTCTTAACCCCTAATACTGTTTGCTGTGCTGCACATACTCCACAGGCAACCCAAAATACTACTCCATAATCCTTTAGGAGCATTATAGTAAATCAGGCCCACAAGCTGACTTCAGGCAGCAAACTGAGTTTAAGATTAGGAAGCACTTGGTACCAAGTGACCCACGTGCTGAAAAGCAGCAAAAAACCATCAGAAAAGCAGAAACGTGCAGAGCCTCAGAGCAACAAACCAGGAAATTATCTGGGAAGAGACTCTGGTACCAGGTATTGTACAACCTTTGGATTTATGTCCTTAAATTTTCCCTATCACACATCCTGTTACTAATTGCTGAGGCACAGTGTGTGCCGTGATTGCTCTTCTGTGTTGCAATGTTTTAGATGAGCAGTGTGATTTGGCTTTCAACCACAGGCTCCTTTTTCAACTAAATGAATAAATTAAGAAATTAGTAAGACACGTGTATCAACAAGAGCAGGCTTTTGCATTTACTTTGTACAGTCTCCCAAACAACATCTTTTATCCAATGACTGAAGCATTTCAATGAGCACAAGAACATCTCATCCACACACAAAAGAGGAAGATTTATAGGCATTACAATGTCACTGCAATCCCCTGTCAGACTTACTGTGTCAGCTATGCAAACAGCAAAGGAGCTATTAAGAGGGAGTCAAAAAGATGTGCCATTTATGAAACCACTTTTAGTAACAACTTAGTGTATGTGCAACAGGTTTTATCAAACACTGAAGGGTTTCACCTAAGCTTTTGTGCTCAACAACAGTAGACAAAGGATTTTAAAAATCTTTGCTCCGCAGGTAGCAATAGCAGAAGAGGCACTTGTTCAAAATACAGGTTTTCCAGTTCACAGAGAAAATATTTCAACAGGCACATGGCAGATGGATCTTTCAGAAGTTACATGGGAATATAACTCTCGTGCAAGGCACTCTGTCCTGTTAAGAAGACTTTCTAGCAAGTGGCCAAAGAATAACACTCCTGGTAGCACTTCACCACTGGCTTTTGGAAAGAAGTGCTCTGTGAGTCTTCGTGGTTAGGGAAAACTGTCCCAAAAGACTGACCGTATCTACAAAGATTAAATATTTGCAAGTATTATCTTTATGAAGTGATTATATTCTAAATCTAATCAGGATTTCCCAATCTATCAACAGTAATAATTTGATCTTGGAATCAAGTCCCTTATAAGCCCAAGCAAGGCCTGCATGCTTTGGGGTCATAGTGCTGCAATACTGACTGTATCAGCCAAAATCCGATTTACCTGAGAGTAAAGGATTCAAGTCTAATTAAATATTTTCATAACGTGAACTAAGTTAAAACAGGGCAAAGGCACCTTCTGCTCCATGTGACCTACATTCCTTAATACTCTATGCACTAAAACTGAGCAAACAATATGCAGTAAAAATATAAACTTTATTGAAGGTCAGTATTGTACAAGGACCCAAGTGTCCAAGTTCAGTGCAACTAACTGCACGGAATTGAGTTTCATCAAGATTTTAAAACCTGTGAAACATTAACCTCTGTAGATCTACCAGCTAGGGTAGTCAAAACAAATCAAAAGACATTCTTGAGGCATTTTAATAATTCAAATAAAAGCAAACAGAGCAAGAACAGCCAGTCCTTTTTGTCCTGTTTTGCACAGGGCATCTCAAACGAGGCATTTCAAGATGCCTGTAATTTGTAACACTTTACATAGTGAGGATTAGCCAAGCCAAGCACTCACACATTGCTCCAAAACCTGCGTGCCTTCCACCGAGGGCAACCTGACTCCGCGTGCCCGCGGCTCGGATTTCTCCGCATTGGCGCTCCCCATTATGCAGCTCTGTTCCTGGTTGCCCATGGTTATCCCACCCCCAGCACCTTGGAAAGGCAACTGCTGACTGCACACAGGGAAGAGCCATCTGTTTGCAAGAGACACACGCATATTCCTGGTGGAGAGATTTCTCTGCTTCGTCCAACATGATGCGAGAACCTTTCCTGACAAATTTCCCACCCTCCTTCACAGTTACCAGGGAACTCACACGGTATTTTGGCAACAATATTCAAGTCCCTCGATAAAGTCCCCACAGCTCCTGGAGACCTTTCCTCCAAGTACCCAGAGCTGAAACTGTAAACTTTTCAACCTGCTGCATCCATTTTGCACCAGAAAGAACCAGAAATATTGCTGTGACATCAGGGCTGGGGGTATTAACAGAGAGAGGCCAACAGGTTATTCCACATTTCCAGTGGACACCAGTGCTGGTAAAGATGTTTTTTACTGGCCCTGCTCCTACTGTGTGACCACAGTGCCCTGAAGAGACCAGAACAGAGCAACTCACCAGAGGACTGAGTGCTGAAAATAAAAGGACACTTTCTACCTGCAGAGAGACAAGGCACGAGCACCACAGCAGAGGATGGAGACAAAGATGCCTCCCTCCACTGAAGGGTCAAAGCCGCCCACGAAGTCTTTGCTCTCACGCTGGCATCAAAAGACAGGCTGAAATAGTGGCTGAATGAGGTGCTAAAAAGATGGAAAAAGGAAAAAAAAGAAAAAAATCTGACTCTGATTTTCAACACTTTAATTAGTGACTGGATCACCTCTGATAAAATGACCCTCTGAAGAAGGAGCTGGAAGAAATTGCAGTGCACTTTGTTGTGAGCCTAACTCACAACTGTTGGTGCCTGTAGTTATATGCTACCATAACCCAAGCATGAATTTTGCCTCATGAACAAGCCTCAAGACCTGAAACAACATTTGTTTTAAACTTAAACCCATTTTACTGGGATTTTAACTTCAGTAATTATTGGGGGGATGCTTTGCTTTTCACTCCAGCTGGCTTCAGCTTGGTACAAGCTCTCCCTGGTCACGCCATCACATGACACCCACAAGCACTCAATGAATTTCTTTGTTCCGTTTCTGACTTCATCCTATAGCAAATAAGCACATTTTAACAAGCCACACAAACAATCACAAAGGAAACTATCACAGGTTTGTTTCTGCAGTGGGAAATACAACTTGGAATAAAGTAAAGATAATTGGTTTCATCATGTTTTGCTCTTATTCAGCTCAATTAAAATAATTGCAGCAACACCACACATGCCAAAAACATTCAGCTTATTCAGTCTGTTAATTAATAGGTTCTGTTTTAAAATTTGTAGGTTAGTTTTCTTCAAATTCCATTGTTGCCTGTTGCTTTCAGATTTGCATTTTGGAGTGCCTGCTTTGAACTAGTAGAATCTAGGTCTAGAAAAAGGATAAAAGTAGTGTAACAGCTTTCCAAGGTTCTGATTCTAAAAGCAAGACCAAATCGCTTACCAGACTTACAGGGGACAGAAATTGACTGGAGAATCTTCTACAAGGTGCAAAATACACTCCAGTAAGCAAGGGTTGGGCTTTTTTTTTTTTT
>VZRX01012693.1:55055-158123 GCA_013398075.1 Notiomystis cincta
TTTTTTTTTTTTTTGGTAGCTGCATAAAAATTTTTAAGTGCACATAAGCTTCCTGTGAATTTCTAGCACCAGTAGTTGACTAAGACTTGAGCATAATTCCAGAAAGAAACGGTCTAAAGACAGGGTTTGTAGATTTTCACAGACAGCTCGAGACTTAAATACAACCTGTTAATTCACAAATACTAGGGAAAGAGACAATAAATCCAAAGGTTACATGGGGTCAAGACAAGGATGGTTCCCATCTCCAAGACTACAATTCCCAGAACAATCTGGGTGTAAAACCAAAATGAATGAACAATAACCCATCCAGGCACATTGCAAGTGTTTCTACACATGCCCATGTCTGTTCCTGTGGCACTTCCCAGGTATTCCTCCACTTCTGGAAAGCAACTAAAACTTTCTCAATATGAACACTCTATAGTAATAAATACCCAATGGAGGTTTATAGCAGAAATACCTTTACAGCCAATAGCTGTAGTTGTTATTTCAAGCAGTAGCAGTAAGCAGTTTAAGGCAAGACTGATTGTCAAATAAAAGTAATGTCTGAGATAAAATTATTTGGAATACTCCAATCTTCAAGTGTACTTTCATGAAAATAAAGCTAATTGACAAACAAGCAGAATAATTACCAAAGTGTCACAAAGCACAGTAATTAATGATTCATCATTAGGAGTGGTTAAAGAAATACGACAGCTTTACTCCTGCATTTTACACACTCAGATCTGGTTTTCAAGATTCTCAGCTTGAAAAAAAAAAAAAAAATCAGATAATCATCAACTGTCCTTGAGCAAGCTTCCACACAAGTCCTCACAAGATTCACACTACCAGCTCTCATGTACTTTTAGCCCCACGAGTCATAGATGCCCCAAGCACTAGACTGGCCTATCCAGACATGTTACTGAAACACACGTGGAATTTTCCACTTTGCACTGCTGGGAAAGAGAGTGTGTGGACAAAACTTCACACAAGCATTTTACGCTTGATTATTTATGATAAAGTTTTGTGCCCAGGGACCAAACACCACACACCCCTCAAAGCTCAGTTTCAGGAAATGATGTTCTTCTAAGGACCAGCAAGGCTTCCTCAGGGGTGGAGATCCCCATCCAAGCTTCCCTGGCATTTACAGTGCATTGATGTACAGGGCTTAACTGGACTATGGTGACTTTGGACAATACCTAACCCAGGTCTCAAGCAGCAGCAACCTTCTAGTCAAGAACTCTCCTGAGAAGGATATTGCTGCAAGGTCCACCTCAGCACACCATGCTATTAAGAAGTACTTTTGAGCAGATGTTTGCATTATGATAAACTGGCAGAAGTGGCTTCCCAAGCAAACCTTCAAAATAAACATTTAGCTCCCTACAAACAGCACCTACACTCTCTAACAACTGTCTCATTTTAAAAATCCATAGTACTTACAAATCTGGAGCAGAAACCACACCAAGTACTACCACAGCTGCTGGGGCTGGTCATGGCAGTGGGCTCTGCAGCCACACTTCCCACCTCACCTCACCAGCAAGCTGTGCATCTCGAGTTGAAAGCTGTATCACGGGCAAAACTCCTCTTCCAAACCCAGATTTCATTCAGAGAGCAATGCTCCTTTCATCTCATCTGCAGTGTCAGCCAGAAAACACCTCACTCTGCCTCAAATTTGAGTATTTTTCAGTTGAAACATTAAATTGGGAAGACAACAATGTCCTGAAAATAAAGCTTAGAGCAAGTAAGAATACATGGGTACTGGCCATGTATTTTCTTAAAGCCTTTTTGTTTCTCTTTTTTGTTTGCTTTGTGCTGGGTTTTCTGTTGGTTTTTTGTTTTTTTTTTTAAAGCGAGTACTTAATTTTTGTTGAAAGTTTTTGCAATACTTTTTAAAATGTGTATTTCATGAATTAGTATTCTTAACATTAAGCACCTTATTCATTTTACTTAAGTCAAGTAACTTTCAAATTACATGGAAGCTGTGGAAAAAAAAACCAAACAAAATAAATACCAAATATGCAACTGCATTTTCATCTAAAATCCTGGATGTCTAAAGTTAACATTTGAAGTTTTGGTTGCACTTACACACTCCATATCCAGCTATAACATGTAAATTAATGTTTTTCCAGACAACAGGTGAAAATAATTTCCCTGTTGGAATATAGTCTTGAATTAAGAAACTTGGAAGGTTCTCCAGCTTCTACATTCACACTGTTACCTCCCTCTAAATACACTGAGACAGAGCCTTAATATTTGAAATTTTTTAAAGCACACTGTTTCTGCAGGGCATCAAGGCTCACTTCCAGCTCAGAATCAGAAGCTGACTCAAGACTTCCCATTAACTCTCTCTTCAGTTACTGAGTAAGAAGGGAAAATAGTCTTAAGTTGCTTATTTTTTGTGAAGCTGAACCATTCATTCATAGGAGGAAAGAACAGCACAGAGCAAAGAAGAAAGCTATGCTTGTTTCCCTATACAAATAAAATTATGGGCATGACAACCGTTCTGCTTAAGAGAAATGGTCATAACAAACCAGTTTATAGCCACAGATTGGGATACAAATCATTTAAATTCTTATTTCTTACAAGAAACATCAGGACCTCACACCCTGAGCGTTTTAACATACATAGATCCAAATGTCATAAAAGATCAAAATTAATTCATCAAAGGATTCAAGAAACCTTATGTCACAAGTCTTGGAAACTGCCTCCCAGCATAGCTGTCCTGGGGGAAGGACAGAGAATTCTGTTAAATGCTCCCAGTGTCTTTTGCTTCCCGGAAAACAGGGAGAAGAGCCCTCTACAATATCTATTCACATAGACTTGGAGCTGTATCAGAACGTCCGTTTTCAGCCCAAAGATACTTTCTGAAACAATAAGAGGTCAATCCACGCTGAAATTTTTCTGAGGACTAGAAACAAAAGAGGTGAATGATATCAAATGCTTCTCATGTATCAGCATTTATCAAACACAGTTCTGTTCCCTTCACAAATATGACTTTGTAATAATCAAACAGAAATAAAAATATTTGTTGAAAGATTAGATTTAGAAAAAAAAAGGTATTTAATTTGCCAAGCATCTCATGAATTAGATCTCACCACAAACGACTCAATAGGCTTTAATACTGCAGTGGGATTTCTCTTGTGAGTAAAAGACAAGGGACTTGACCAATAAGGAATAAACCAGGGTAAATCCCTGTACTTTTCTAAAGGGAGCAACCTGGCTAAAACAGCGATGTGGACAAAAGGCACTTTTAAAGGCCCAAAGTGGAAAACACCAGGGGAAGTAGGCATGGGCAATAACCACTGGGCAGCTGTTACACTTTTAATTATCACAGAACATTTTTCCAGCCGTAGGAAGACTATTCAGGTGAGTTGTATCCTGTGCACAAGTCACAAGAGGTACAGAGAAGGCCACACGCAGCGCTACGCCAGCGAGGCACAGCAGCCAGCAGCCATTCACCAAGCTGAAAGTGCCACCAAAACCAACCCACTGCTTCCTTACCACTTACTCAGCAAGTCACTTCCCTCCAATCCACTCACACGGGCAAGGAGAGGACTCAGAGCTCAGCTGACATCACCCTGCACAGAAGAAGGATGCAGGATCACTTCAGATGTCCTCTCCTCCAGCCCTGGTTAATCCCAGGGGTTTCTCCACCCACATCCTGCTTTAGAACACCCTAAGAAAATAAAGTCTACTGTTTACAAAACACTAACATGATTCTCACCTCAGAGTCTCAATATTTAACAGACACATCACAAAACAAATATTTTCTTTTCTTGTGTCCTCTAAAGAGCTTCTGTTAACAAGACACATGCAAAAACAAAAAAAAAAGCAAAAATAAATCATAAGCATTTGGTCCTAAATACTCATTTCCTTGTATTTCAACTGAAATATTTTCTTAACAGCATGAAAGCTGTCTCGGAGCACAAGACTCCAGCACAAACTGGTTGGTCTTTTGGAAAAGAAAAGCCACTGCAGTATCCAGTGTTCAGCCTGGATCAATGACTGAAACAAAGGAACAGAAACAAGGAAACGTGAAGCAAAGGATAATTGCACACTACATAGTGTCGGTGCTTTAAAACTAGCTCAGCTAAAATAGCTAAGTGACCTTGTGTGATAATTGCTTGGAAAAGCAGGCAGGCAGCATCAGATTGCAAATACTAACTGAGAAAACGTTGGTAATAAAAGTCCAGAAATAAGTCATATCATGTGAATTATTCCCAAAACTAAGTCACTTGGTTGTAACGTGGAAAAAAAAAAAAAACACCACCAAAAAATACTTATTTCGAGGTGTTTGCTTTAGGGGAGGAGACCTTCAAGGATGCCTACTACTAGAGTTGCTCCCTGCTGTCCATCCCCGGGGAACTCTGATGAGCATGCAAAACGGGCTGCGCAATTCCCAATGATTCCCTGCTGTTCCACGGCCAGGGCTCAAAGGAGTAGGTAAACAGTAAGAGACAGCATGCCACTTGATCTTCGCTGAAACACCGCAACTTCAGCGATGTGTCGCCTGAAAAGTTCACGCTTGACCGTTTTCCTCCCTTTTGAGCCCAACCGGGAGGCGCAGCGGCAATTATGCAACGCTGCTCCTTCAGAGGCGGTTAGGGTGGAAACTCGGGGAATATCCAGGGAGGGCACTGCATCCCAGGCGCCCGGGGAGTCAGCCCAGGTCTACGCTGTCCCTCACACCACGTCCCTAAGCTGGCAGCCGGGTGGCAACCCAAAAAGGGGGGCTCTGCACCCACACACGGCCGTGCTACCCGCGCTGACGCCGCGGGCCGGCTGTCGATGACAACCCCTCACAGAGACACCACGCAGTTAATGGGGACCCGCCGAAATAAGCCAGAATTTGGTGTCCGAAAAGCGGCGGGTTCCCGCGTCCCTCCGCTCCCGCCCTCAGCGCCCCGCGCGCGCCAAGCACCGCGCGCGCGCCTCCCCTCAGGGCTGCGGAGCCGCCGCTGAGGGACCCCGCGGGCGGGTGCCCCCTCAGCCTTCCTGCTCCCTCTTCCCCCACGGCGCTCAAACTTCCTCAAGGAGCAGCGCCGGCACCTGCCGGGCTTCCCCACAGTCACTGCTGCGGTGCCGAACGAAGACCACGCCAGAGCCCGCTTGATAAGTGCCCGCCTGCCGCGCCACACAGGTACCGTGCGCGCCGCCCCCGCGCCCCTCTCGTCTCCCCGTCCGAGCGCCCCTCACGAAAAGGGCGGGAAGAGACGTGTCCTTCTGGCGCCCCTCAGGACATGGCGCTCCCCCACAACCCCCAGCTCCCCCCTCAGGTCACACCGTCCCCTCGCTCGGAGACACTGCATCGACGCGACTCCCCTGCGGCTCCTTATCTAGGCTCTCATCCCACGACAGGGCTCTTCCCCTCAGCTCTCCGGTTTTCACCCCCACTTCTATGGCTTTTCCTCTCAGCCCCTTAGCTCTCTCCCCCACTTCCATGGCTCTTCCCCTTAGCCCTCCGGCTCTCATCCCCCTTCCACAGCTCATCCCCTCAGCGCCTCGACTCTCATCCCCCCCTTCAATGGCTCTCCCTCCTCTCGCTCCGCTAGACCCTCCGCCGCGGGCGGCCAGGGTCTTCTCCTTGCGTTACAAGAGGGAAGAGGGAGAGGCTGGACTACGACAATCTGCAAGGTGGAACGACAGCCTCCCTCCACCCAGAACCTCTGCTCCGCGCCGCAGCCGGGACTGCCTGGCCCCCCTGGGTACCGCCGAGACCCCTCACCGCTCTCCCTTCAGGGCCGCTCCTCCGCGTCGCTGCCTCTGGTAAGGAGCTGACGACCGCAGCTCCGCTCGGGGCTCTTGTCCTTCAGCCGGGTCCGCCCGGCCCGGGCTGCGGCGCTGCTGCGGCGCCAGGAGCGCCGGGCCCGCCGGTGCCTCCGCCCGGGCTCTGCTGCACCTGCTGCGGGGCTGGGCTGCCCTGCGAGCAGAGGAGGCTCCCTCGCTCCGTCCTCCTTCAACTTCGCATCACTCCGGGCTGCCCCCGCTCCACCCCACCGCATGCACCGGCGCTGCCGCTCGTCCCCAGGTCCGGGGAAAGGCTCGGCTGCCCTCCGGCCCCATGCAATGCCCCGCTGCCGGGACGGCGGGCAGCTCCCGGCACAGGGCAGGTCCCCTGTGCCCGCCTATGGCGGGAGGGACCGGGGCCGCCTCCACCAATCAGCCCCGGCGCGGCTGCTTTTCGGTTCCAATCCCGTGCTATGGGCAGAGATACCTTTCCCTGGACCAGGTTGCTCCAAGCCACGTCCAACCACTTGGCTAGTTAGACGCCAACTAAGCAGTGTAATTATCTCGTCCTCTCTTACCTGGCGGACTTTAAATACAAACGCTAATTCTCCAGTTGGTTTTGTGTGTGTGTGTGGTTTGGGTGGATGTGGATTTGGTTTTTTTTTCCAGGTTGTTTGCTTATTATCTATATAATGATATATCAAAATATAATAAAATGTTAATCTCATAGCTGACAGGAAATGAAGTTCTTTGAAACAAGATTTGCCCTGCACCTTTCACACACTCTGAAGTCAAAACTTTCCCTGTTTCTTTTAACTTATGCACTACGCATTTAACTTAACTTACACTGGAGTTTTTGCAATGAGCTTTAAAGGACAAGAAGTGTCAGATTGTCTTTCTGATTTGACAGATCGAGTTACTCCTTTAATAAAGTGAAGGTTTAAGTTTCATCAGACAAAACAAAAAAGTTAATGAAATCGGAATGATAGGTTAATGAAATGGCATTATAAGAAAAATGAAGATAAGCTTTAAATTGATTTCCATTCTAGTCAAGATGGCTTGCAAAAGAAAATGAGACTTTACTTTCATTCAAATTAATCCAATTTATTTGGGACATAAAATTTTTCTTTATGTTCAGTATAGAGCTTTTTAAGAGCTCTTCTGTTTCTCACATATAGACCAAATCATTAAAGTTTCTCAAACCTCATGCCCCTTTTGATGTCCAGTTAGCATTCAATCATGTTAAGGTTTCATGGGTGGTACCTAAATCCTACAAGCTAACGGTGGTCCTTGGCTTAAGGTAAATATTGAGCTCTAAAAATGAGGTTCTGAAGTTAAATGTCCCAAAATCAACTATATTCACACTATTGTGTTGAAAGGTTTAGTTACTTATGGGCAAAATAAATTTCAGTTTATACTAGGTAAGAATTGAACAAATTCAGTTCCTCTGCATATCCAAATGACCTTCTTATTCCTGTGGCAACTGATTTAGTAAATCCAAAACCAACAGAAACGATCCTAAGGCATAGCCATGGGCATAAGTCAAGAAGTGAAGTGAGTGTAGCTTTTGTTCAGACCTCCCTGAGCTCTGTGCTGGGCTCACCTGCACGTTTATCAGCAGTATTGCTTTGGTTTCTTGGGTAGCAACTTTAATAAAGCTGCTCTCCTGTGAAAGTGGCAATCGGTGCAGGTACCTGGGGAATGTTACAATTCTTTACCAGAGCTTGGTAGAAAATTAAAGGTTTCTTCATGGAATGTTGTCCTGAAAATGTCTCACGGTGGTGGTAGTAGTTTGAATTTAATTACTGTGTGCTATTTAATACTAACTCAGGAATGAATGTTACTTCTAAAAGTTACTTGTTTTATTCCCTACACACTCTACCTTTCCTGTCAGCATGTCAGACTTGCTTGATTGTTCTGCCTTCCCATTTTCCTATCTTGAGCAGATGAGAGTATGTCAGATACATTTTATTGAAAATTAATGTGTTCAAGAGTTAATGATTTTCTCATAAAATCCTACATTTATTGGAATGGCATCTTTCCTTGGTGCAAATATTTCAACTCTAGGTATATGTGCATCATATTGTCCTGTTTTTGCCCGTTATGGTTCCACACTATTGCCAAATTGATTTTATTTCAAACTCCAGATATGTGTCTAATTTTGTATTTCACAATTTTGTATTTCTTTCAAATTAAATATAAGGCATTCATTATTAGCTAAGCTATTATTATAATTCTAAAGTGTATAAGGTATACAGCCAAATATTGAAACAGGGATTTTTTTGTTCTCCAGTAAATTCCAGATCCCAACAAAGAAATTCTGTGCTGCAAAAATTTTGGATTCTTGCAATTCCAAACTGTGATAAGGAAATCAGATTCAAATAAAATAATAAAAATTCACAAAATGCTATCAATATGAAGCATTCTTAATGTTTAGTAAACTCTTACAGCACTAATAAACACTTCAGAAGTGGTTTTGAAAAACCTTCTGTTGTTGTCCAAAGGGACACCTTCATATTATTTTTCAAGAGAGGAATTTAATTAGTTTGCTTCTAAGTTGGACAGTGATGTCATCCAGGTTGTTTTTACTGGCCAAGGAATAAGAAGTGCCCCTTGACGTGACACGTTTCTCTGAGGTTGTAGAGTGCCTTCATCCAACAGAATTAAGTTAGAACTTCCTTCTGTTGGATGAAGGCAACAGTTCCCTGTTGCATTTTCATCCTGGCAGAGTTTGTATCATGCTCATAAGAATGAAGAAATACTACACTGTTAATTCCAGATTTGTGAGCGTGCGAATCTGATCAATTGAACTGGACAATACGTGCAAGTTACATTGAAGATTATGTCCCTTGTGCTTTTCTACTGATTTGCACAGGCCTGCTGTGCAAAGAGGAAGGAATTTCTCCAGCAGATTCTGGATCATGATGATTCACATAGAGTTCAGGAGGTGCTTTTTCCTCAGCCTCGGTTGTGTTGGCTATACTTGCACATACCTCAAGAGTTTTTACAGAGCAAAGTACAAATATCACCTTCCTTGTAACTCAGATTCCAAGACACTGTTAGCTGCTTTTGCTTCCTAATTGATATACAGGCATAAGCAGCCAAAGTAATTTATTTGAATAGGGTTTGTAGTTCTTTAGCCTTTCCAATATGCCAGGAGGAATTAATCATCTGAAATGTGTAGTACCCAATTTAACTGCAGCATTACCAGACACCCAGCACCTCTAGATCTGCCTGCCACATCTTTGGAACTCGCTCACAGATCCCTATAAAAGCAAGAAGAATGTACAAACAAGTCTGCCTTTGCTGTAGGCAAGTGCTGGCCTTATTATCTCACACAAGTGACACTGACACAGGACTTAACTCTACCTGTGTGGGTGAGCCCCATAACTGTGCTTTAGAGCTATAAATGGTGGCTCCCAACAGAACTACAGAGCAATCACCCTATGCTTTGTGACTCGTTTAAGTGTGAAATGGTAATTTCCAGTTAACTGATGTATATTTGGGTGGCAGCAGACAGATTTTCTCCTAGATGAGAAATCCGTGGTGGACCTGCAGTTGTTCTTTCAGTGCAGCCTGTGTGACTGCAAAACATAATGTTCCATTTCCTGGGGCAAAAATTTTAACGGAGGAATCTTTTATGGACACATTCAGGTGAGACCTCATCTCTTTTTATTCCTTGTCTGGTGGTACTGTAGGTTTCTGAGCAGGTTTGTTGATCATGGGGTCAGGACACTTTGATGTAGAAAAATGTTGAAACCATAAATCCCACTTTGCTGTGCCTTGCTGCAAGAGATGTTCTGTGGTTAGAGAAGGCACAGGGAGGAGCACTTAGAGCGTTGGAGGGGATCAAGCAGCTCTCTTACAAGGAGAGACTAAAGAAGGTGGTGGAACTCTTCTGTGTGGAAAGGGAATAACTGAGAGAGGATTTGGCCAAGATCTGCAAAAGCTTGAAGGGGGTAGAGATGACAGCTACACAGCTGCTATTCACTGGAAGCTGTGATTCAAGAACAGGGGACAGTAACTGCAGCGAGCACCAGAGCAGATTAAAGAGATGAAAGGAAGCTTTTCATGAAAAGCAGGTGATCTTGGTTTCCTTTATTACCCTGGAAAGTTAAAAAGGCAGGCTGGTTAAGCCAGGTTAGTAAGAGAGTGAGCAGCTTTGTGGGTAAGAGTGCTCTAAGTCAGCCTTGAAGGCAGGCTCTGACCCTGTCACTGTGCAAATACAATAACTTAATATTCTAAGTGAGTAATAAGGGAGTTGATTATTAAAATGGATTATGCTGTCTCTCAGAGGTATTTTCTTTTCCTCTTGTTGGAAACTGATGAGTGCCTTAGAAGAACTCTGTTAACCCTTAGGGTATTTCTTGTTTGGAGAGCCCTAATCTAAAGGGAAACTTAGTAAGTTTGGAGGGTTTTGTTCAATTTTTACTGCTTTGAGTAGTAAAAAGAGTATGTAAAAGTATAGTCAGAAAATAAAAAGCTCTTCTTGAGTCATCTTCCTGTTAGTAAATGGAGATAATACATTTCTACAATAGTTGGTTCTGGAAACTTAGGCTGTGTTTACCCCTGAGCACTTTTAAGTTCTAAGGTAATGCTGAAACACAGGTAGGCAGGAAGTGTTAGGTATGGTGTAGGTGCTTGTTACAGTGTTGAATAGAGTTTTGCTTATGTTACTGATTTTGGTGGGGTTTTTTTGTTTATTTGGGGTTTTTATACTTAATAGTGGTTCAGTGAAGTGGATACAAAATCTATGTAACTCCCAATTTCATTCCTGTGTTTTAATGTTGTTCCTCTCCAGTTGTTCAATCACTTCCTGAGTTATGTGGTAACGTATTCCTCTGTATTCCTTTTAAAAAGGAGTATAGAAATAGCAGGATGAATGTTTCTGTTCACACTTTCATGAAAATTGTCTTAAATTCAGTTTCATACGATTAATCATTAGGTTTGTAAAAAATCTGCATGTGAAAACATTGTCATTGTAGTTGCAGTTAAGTGTTTGCACGTGTAGTTTGCTATTTTACAGGTTTTTAGGATTTTAGGTAAATAATGCCATGTATACCTATCTTCATTCCCCTTCAAAGAGAGGAGCTATGACTTCATCTCTTTAAATTTGAGGAAACCAACATGAAACAGGTATTGGTGGTAGTCTTTTTTCCGTTTAAAATACCAAAAGGTATTCCAAATCTGTTACCTGGTGGGGGTTGCTTATTCTAATTAGTTTGTTGGACAGGAAGAAGTCATTACAAAGGGCTACTACAATAGTTGTATTTTATAAGGCAAAAAAAATTCTAAAATACCCAAGCTGGGAACTAGTACTAATTTTATACCTAGCTTTTGTAAGAGGCTTTTTCAGACCCCCCCAGACATTATGTCTGTATTTTAACAAGTGCTGAGCTCAAAATCTGGCTGCAGAGAGAGTGAACCATTTCACCAAGATGTTTAACTTTGTTCTGTTTTTACACTTCCTTATGAGTGGCTTTAGGAAGGACTATTTAGTTTTACATTATGGTTCTAACTTAAATTATCCATGATAGTAAGCTGCAGCTTGTGTATCTTTCCTGTGCAAGCAGAAAAGGTTAGTTGGTATGTAATAAGCAGGGTAATTAAGAGTGCCTGGATACTCTGCTAAAAGGTGTTGCTAGGAAAAAAGAGCCATAAAGCAAACAAATGTATTGCTCCAGCAGCATTTTATTGTATTTGGTTCTTGCACCATTTCTCATTGATAAAAGAGCTATTGCCACACCTATTGAGAAAATGCCAAAGCACTGGGCATCTTGTTTGTTCTTCTTAGCCCATCTGAGAAGCAACAGTAATGAACAGAGTGAGTGTGCAGCACCTCAAAAGGATTTCAAGGCAAGAGTTAATGAACGGAGATCTACTTGGTAATTCCATACTGACACATGTGATAGGGATGTGGTATGGTGTGTATGTGTTGGGTTTTCTGCTTTATAAATTATTGTAAGAGTGATTTCATAGCCTTGGCTGTAGAGTGGTAAAGGCTTGACAAAAGAGTAGTCATGAACCACTTTTAAAGGAAGTTCTGCATTTCCTCTGTGTCTCATGCAGTTGGCTCCTTTTCTATTTTTCCTTCTTTTTTTTCTTTTCTTTTTTCCCTCCAGTTGTCAAGCCCTATTGGGCTTGGTATTTTGAAGTCTTTTTAGTCAAAGATGACACTAAGGAGTAGTCTGAAGATGTTTGTTAAACAGTATTATGAGTCTGCCAAAAAGACATCATGTCTTTTCTTCTTTTGGTGTTCTGTGTCTCCTCAGGTAGTGCTGGGCTGTGCTTGGTAAACCAATCAAGACTGTAACCTGTTGTACCCTTTCCATTTGTCAGAAAGCTACTCTGATTTTAAGATGAACTTGATGGGTCTGTAAAAGACATTTTAAGGTTGAGTTCTAGATGAGTTAATAGATTCAGCCCAGGAGGTCCCTTTTGATCCAGAGTTGCTGATCCAATATTTGAGAAGTGAGAGATTAAAAAACCAGAACAGGGCTCTCCGGCCTTCTTTTTGGGATATGTGCAAGGGATACAGGACAGAGATCCTGAGTTTAAGCTCCAGTGCCAGGTGACTAATAAAAATACACTTATGTACAAAGCTGGGGGGAGGGGGGGCAGTGACTTCCAGCACTGTGTAAGAAGCAGAATGACCCCATTCTGGTGAATCCAATCTGCTATGGGAATGAAGTATGGCTGCTGATGTGAGCCCAGAGAGGGGAGAGAACATGGCATTTCAAGTACCACAGGTGCATCTCAGCTCTGCAGCACTTTGGGAAGCCAGGAACTTCTAGTACTGGACTTACTGCGCAGCTGTGGGCCCTCACCAGCAGTGCTTGTTCGTCTTGTTGTCACTCTGCTGTTGGGTGTGATGGGGAGGCATGCCAAAGTCACTCTATGTACCTACCACATGCCCAGAAGTTGTTTCCCAATGTTGGGGTAGCCCCACCACATCCTCATGCCAGATCTTCCAAACAAGTTCCTCACTCATGTGTCTGTGTTTCATTTTGCAAGCACTGTGATAGATGCTGAGAATATCATGCTGAAATCACTGCTTCCAATATCAGAGGACCTCTTTGTGCTTCAGATGGAGAAGCAGGCTTCCCAGGAACTTGTTCTGTTTGTCTCTTCAGTCTTTACAATAATAGACTTTCATCTTTATGCATTCCCATCTACCTTATGAACTATTTTCCCTCTTCTGTGCTTTTAAGTAACCCTAGTAATAAAAGTGTTCTGTCAAGCTTTTTTCTGAACGCTGCAGAAATCTTCTTTACTTAGGTGTCACTTCTTCTGCTGGGATCTAAGAAATGCATCCATACTCTGCAATTCCACCATCAAAGTCTAAGAGACTGCAGCCCTTTTACAGCTGAAGTTGTCTTGTTTTTATAGCTATACCTTTTGGAATGCCTGCTGGGTTATTTTACACTGTCCCTTTTGTGGCTTTACCATTTCTTACTGGTTTATCTGTTTTTAAAGAGTTGGTCTGGTATTGTTTCCTACGATGTCAAGTTTTTCTTTGTGTTGTTTCACCTATTTCATGCTGTCCTTGTGCTTAAGGCAACCAGAAAGCTTGGAGGCCTGAAGTGTAGAATGAATCATTTAGGGCAGGCCACTGGCTTTGGAAGGGAGAACAAATTGAAAGTCATTTTCTCTCTAAACTGCTCTTGTTAATTTAGTTTTCAGTGTAGCCTTTCTTCTTCCTTTTTATTTAGAACATGAACTAAATATCAAGAGAAGGATGGGAAAGACGTTTCGAAGAATGTCAGGAACCCATTTCCACTTATCTCAAAACTAAGGAAAAGAAAGCCTTAACAAATTAGAGCTCCAACAAGCTCAAAAGAAATTTTTAATTATTTGTGGACATATTAGAAGTGTGCCATGTCATACCCTGATGCCATACTTGTTTCTTTCAAGTCAAAGGTCTGAAATGAGTCATTATATGTATATTTGTCCAAGTTCATGAGTTTGTGCTAACTCTTGAACTTCTTGTGCATTTAACAATTTTGATGTAATTCTGAACAATGTTATATTGAACACTGCATTCAAATACCAGTATTAAATAGGACAAGGGAAATACCTTTAAGCAAGTAGCAAGTTTGTGCAGAATATCAGCAATGTGATTTATACAAACTAGGAAGTCAGTTTTAAACAATTGCAGAAAAAAAACTACTAATATTTTGTATTATGGAAAATCTCTTCTCTCCTTTTCAAATAAGCAGTTTGTCTGCTTTTATTTTCCAGGAATCTTTTCTTTTCCTCCCCTGGAGGGGAAATTTGCCTTTCATTAATCCTCTGTTTAGTTTCTTTGCATTGTCTTTTCATTAATCTATACTCAGAGTTGTGTGGATGTGGAACTAACTAGCTTGTGTCCTGTATCTATGGATATCTATGTAACCCCATCTGTGCTTATGATGCACTAGGTACACCAAAATTGGACATGAATAACATAATTGCAGACAGATGTGTTGGCCTGAACTTGTGATATCGTGGTGAGCAGATGCTGTTTCTCAGTACAGAACTCTTCCATCTATCTGCAGCCTGGTGTTGATATCATCACATAATGATGTGTTTCCTGTGTTTGTCTGCTGCTATCAATGATCTTCCTCCACAGGACCTTGTCCTTTACTCAGCCCTCAGTGATTTAATTGAAGCTATTGTCTCTTGCTGAGTACATTCATATTAAAGCCCTCCTGGGAACACTGAATAATACATTGAATGTTTTGCTAAGGGAACCTGGATCTTATTTCATATCAAGAGTGTGTTAAATATATGCAAGAGCATGAAAATGTTAGGAGCAGTGAACTGTTACACTTAAATTTGTCCCATTATCCTATTATTCTAGTTGCAATGACTGACAGGTAGCTGATCCAAGTGTATGTTTAGGGAAGAAAAAATCTACCAGAAAAAAATCTCTCCTCCTACACTCTAGTTTTACCTGCAATTTTGGAAGGTTGGTTCTTTTATTGATAAGGCATGGTAAAGCATGATCAGTTTCCCTTTTCTGTGGCCTAAACTGTTGTAGTGGGGAGGTTTGGATATTTTTCTGTATGTGCTTAGTAACTGGTTATTGAGATTTTTGATTGTGTGCTGTGAATGGAGGAGTGTACTAAAATCCATTATGTAGCTGTCATATGTAGATTTAATCCATTTTCCTTCTGTAGAAGAGGGTCTGCTGCCTCATGTTGCTCTTGTGCAAGTTTCAGAACACAGTTTTGGAGATGGTTACTGGCTACAGTTACTCCAGATACAGATATCCTTGAGCATGGGAATCCTAAAATAATCCAGATTGGAAGCTATGTGTGGAGGTCTAATTCCACCCCTGCCGAGAACTGATCATATTAGTTTTGGGTACTTAGGGCCTGGCTGCTTCAGTCTGGAACAGTGCAGTATCAGGATTCCACAGCCTATTTGGCACCCTTTTTCAGTGCTTGAAAACCATGTTGTTCTTTTCAATTATCTAGGCAGATCTTCTGGTTTTGGCCTTCGTGTCCATTGCTTTTCATGCTGTCACTGAGCATTTCCCAAAAGAGCCTTGCTCTTCCTTTACTCAATCCCACTGGACAGCTGAAGATAGCAATGAGTTCTTTCCTCAGCTCTCTCTTGAGATATAGGACACTAAAGAAGCTCTTCACCTGCATTCTTTCCATCTTGGCCAGAGTGTGCATTTTGGGTGGTAGTATGGAAATATCCCTTCACACCCCAGAAATCTTTGCTTGTTTTGTAACTCTGGTGCTGTGGGGTTTGTGTGGATCAGAAACAGTGCTTTCCAGAAAGAAAATGTTCTTGACTCAGATTAGATGTTGAAATCTGCTAAGGCTAGAGAGAAGATAGAATTGGTTCTTCCCTTTGATTTTGTATCTGTGAAATGGCTGAGAACACACTTGGGAAGGAACTCGTTGAAGAGGAGGCAATTGGTAGTAGAAAAACCAAGAGTTAAATACAGGTGGTACAGATGCCAAGAGCAAGTTGGAATTACTGTGTGGTGGGCAAGGGATCGCAGAAATTACTGCCCATGTTTTAACTGGCTTGGGCTTTCTCTTTTTGACTCCACAGTAATGTGTTTGTGGACCAGGTAAGAGTGAAAAAATTAATACTACTATTGCAAGAGAGGCACTGTGGATAGCATGGAATTTGGTTTTTCTAGAATGGAGAGGAGAAGATTATTGGTTGAAGGGGGAGGAGTTGTTCTGCTTTTTCAGCCACTGCTTTGAATAATGAAATATTTATTCCCTTGGAGAAGAACAGCTGAAACAATAGAGCTGTGTTTATAGAAAAATGGTCATTTGTCCGGACTCTGATTTCTGGTTCATCAATACCTCTTTGTGAGAGGTACTTCCCTCAAATATGCCTTTGTTTCCAATGGAATGCAACCAGGGGCGTATAGTGCAAGGAGTCTCAGTTGGGCTGGCTTAAACAAACAATAAAACAGTGCAAAGACTGAAATTAAAATGTATATATTTGTTCTGTGCCATGTTCTATTCATTACCTGATTGGAGCATGAGGCAAAACAACACATCTTGGAGCTTCCAGCTGGCTGAGCCGTGTATCTGTACAGCAATGTTACATGTGTTTTAAAACATGATTAAAAAGGCAGTTGCCAAGCTTTTCTTATGGTTTGTTTAACGAGCTTCTGAATGGTGGAAATAACCAGCAAAGCTCTCACTTCATGCCTATTCATAAGGACAAACACCAGCTTTTCTTCCTTTTTTCCCCAGACCACTGAGCCCAGTGATCCAGTGTTATGCTTGGGGGGACTAGGACAGGTGGTAAATGAGATGGCTTTAGGTCACTTTGAGTGTAATTCATCTCTGTTCTGAAAATGACATCTGCTTGCCCAGAGGGTGCTCTAGTCTATTTTCTTCTCTGTGCCCCGGTATCCTTTGCTGGGAGCAGCTGAGAGCTCGGAATACTTATTACCACGTCATTGTTCGTCACGTCCCTGTTGTGATGACAGGGCCTTTCTCTGCCAGAGAACCACAACATGACCTAGATTGCAAGTTAAACAACATAAGTGTACGTGTTTAGGTTGATTTGTTGTGCTTTTTCCCCTCCATTCTGGTGTGTTGACCTTGCCCTGTGCTTTGACTTGAGTTGTGCAGTTCTCTTGAAAGCACCATCTAGTGGTGCAAGCTCATCAAGAAATTAAGGAATAGGTTCTGTTGCTTCTTTCTGGGGTAAATCTGTCTCTTGTTTTGTCTTTGCTAAAAATAAGGCTTGAGAGCATTTTTCCAGATTCCCCTCCAGCCTAGTTCACATTTGGAAAACAATTGGCTGCATCTCACGTCTCTGGTGCCTTTTTTTGTTTGGCTGGGTTTTTTTGACAGGAGCTTAAGTCAAATGGATTAATCTTCAAGAAGTGAACAAGTATAAAACGCCATTGCTGTATTAAAGAAACAGGTGGTACTGCACTGTGGTCTGCTGTAGTGGCAGAGCTGAGTCTGCAGGAGGGGCAGGTGGAGGAGAGCCTCTGTTCTGCCAACTGTTTGGGGTTTTTTCCCAAGTGGTTTGTGCATATTTTGGATACCAAGTAGTAAGATGTAAGGATACTGCCCTCTCTGCAGCAAGGAGGCCCATCCAAGAAGGCTGGCATTCAAGGAACAATGAGTGCAGAGTTAAGCAGGATGGGAAATAAGGACAAGGATGGCACCTGCAGAGAGACAGAGACGGCTTCTGCCACCTATTGCAGAAGCAAGCAAGCACCATGGGATGCAGGGCTGGAAGTGACCAGGAGCCAGAGAATAAGGAACTGTAGGAATTATAAAAATCATGGAGAATATGAATGTGAAGTCAGTGAATTAAAAGCAGCTGAAGACAACAGTGCTTATATGTGGAGTCCATTGAGAAGTCAGGACAAATCATCCAAGAGTTTGTGAAATGACTTGCATGTGTTGGTGACAGGGCTGGCAGTAGTTGCTGTATGGCATCCATATGATGGCCTGGGTTCAACAGGATGGACATCATTGTGCCAATAATTTATTTGTTCTTGTCACTGAACAAAATGCAAATACACGCAGCACAGTGAAATGAGCAGTATTTGGGTTTGGCTACTTATGAGTGTTCTTGTAGCAAAACAGAAGAAATGCTCATGAGCAGATAAATTCCATTACCATTGACAACCACAGAGATGGGCAGATGGTGTCACACCTTTCTGTCTTGCCTGGATTGAACACTTTCTGTGACTAATGGGAAAATCTCTCTTGGAAAATTTCTTTCTTTCCCAGATGAACACTACCTGCCCTTTTTATTGTCACTGTATTATAGAGTGCCAGAGGCATCTTTCAGTTTCCTTAAAAATATCAAGGAAAAAGCATTTACTGATGCCCAGTAAATGTGCAAATATTGTAAGGGCAGCATCTTGACAGATCCGTCATGAAAGACTTGTCCTGTAGTGTGGTATAACCTGCTTGTTTGAGCATTTGGAGAGCAAAATCTGAGTTTGAGCATCTTTAAATAGAAATGGATTTGAAATCCTGTCTTTTTTGGCTCTTGAAAATGACACATAATTACGGAGATGAAAATAATGCCTCTAATGTTTTTGATTCTAGAAATATTTTCAGCCTAACCTCATTTAGTTCTCAACCTACTGATACGAGGTTTGTGGTAAAATCAAGAACCAGAAATGAAAGAAAAAAGTTTCTCAGCAGTGTTATGCTTCCCTATGAAGCTCTTGGTTGCAACAGAGCCAAGAAGGTTTTTAAATAGACAACTTAGCTTCCAAGATATACTTAATAAGTAAGAGGGACCAACTGTTTTGACTATAGAGAGAATGACTATAGTCTGATAGTGAAGGTGAAACAGATGTATTTTTGTGTGTGCAACACATAGCAGTACCACCATTTAATGCATGGCATTAGCAACATAAATTACATCCCATTTTAATCCATATTGTGACAGTATATGCCCAGAAGGAAACACAGAATGAGAATCTACAGACTGAAACAAGGAGAGCAGTGGGCAAATGGTGGAAATGCTTCATACCTAGAACATTGCTGAGGTAAGTGAAATATAAGTATGTGAACCTTGCCAAAATACAAGTTACCTACTCCTGTTCCAAAATTGCAACATCCTAGTAGATGAAGCATTTTGTAAATAGTGACACAACTAGAAAGGAATGAATGCTAAAAGCTAAGAGATGTGATGGAATTCTGCTTTTAATTTGCATTAAGGAAAAGGTCATGTAGTGTTGCAATGTCATGTCATGTGTGAGAAAAGGAATTGATTTAGATACCAACTGCATGAGATGGGAAGCTACAGTCAGTACTTGCAACTTCCTGTTGTAGACAGGTGATATTTACCTGGTCAAGTCTGAGAACATTTGGGGCCTGGAGCAATGCAGGTTAGCCCTGAAAACCAAGGAACTCTACTGGTATTGTACTGGTGTTCTGCTCTTGGTATACCACACACACAAAAGCCCCAAAGAAAAAATAACCCCCTGAAATGTTAAAAACAGAAACAAAAAAAACCCCAACCCACAAGCCAACAAACCCAAACACCACCATCAGCACAAAAAAAAACCTATAAAAACAACAACAAACAAACCAAAACATCCCCCCCCACACCAAAAATACCAGGAAAAACCCTTGCTTTGTAAGGCAGAATCATTTGTTCTAGCTAACACTTACTGTACTTGCTGGTTCTGACCATTAAAGACTAAATAAAAGCAAGTAATTTATTTAAGGCCTTTTATGCCAGCAAGGTGGAGTAGTCATTGCTGCTGTCTTTGGCTGTGTCTCTTTGCAAGTCAGTAAATTAATTTTGTTAGATTTCTTATTTAATCTGAGTTGATTTTCCTCTCTGTGGTGGGATTTTCAGTACCTCACTGGCACTTGTGCTATAGTTGATGAATAAGTGGATTTCCTAATCATAGTTGCATTTTGGGATTTTTTGCTTGCCCTTTCTTGGACTGTTCTGTGTAACGGGTGTCAAATTATTTTCTTTACTTTCCATAAAGCTGCTAATTTTCTTTTGAAAGTGAAGATGTGACATGTTCCCCTAAGTCCCATTCCACTATAATGCAGCTGAGCGAACAGAAATGTTGACTGTCCACTGATTTGACTACATGAGCTGATAGTTTTTAAAAGAGCAGGCTTATTGGAAAAGGTCTACCCAAATGTGGTTTTAGTGGTGGTTACGTTCAGACTGACATAAAAAGTGCATGTGTTGATATTTCAAGGGGTGGTCATGCAATATATCTGTACATTTCCATTCTAAAATGGGTGAACCTCCAGAAATACCTTGGAGCTGTCTGCCATGTACTGCACTGAAAAGACTCGTGTGCCAAGCAGGAAAGCAGCGTTTGCGCCGTGAGAAGTTAATTGGTAAGTAAGGTATCGTTTTCTGAGTTGTAAGCTCCTGAAGCAGTTTCAGCTTCTGTACCCAAAAGCCTTGTCAGATAGACATGCAAGATATCATGTCTCATTGTATGTCAAGGGCTTCATTTTCCAGCTTCCAGAACATCTACATGTAGGAGTCTGTAGTTTTATTGTAATGCTGATGGGACATGAAAACTCCTTTTTACATTCAGGGCAGGACTCACACGTGGCCCCATTCTAAAGTTTCACATTAGGCAAGAAACTTTTGCATTCTCAGTCATCTTATTCTGGTATTTTTCAGTCTGTGTGAGTTCACAAAGGTGACCTTTTGCTGAGTCTTCTGTGGCTGCGTGCCCAAGGGTTTGCCCAACGAGACTCCCTGTCCCTACGAGCCTGACCACTCTTAGATCGCCACAGCGATAGAATTACTATCTCGATTTATTGTGAAAATCTTCGACTGGCACAGCTTTTGGGACTTGCATCTGCATAGCTTGCTCCAAGGAGCCTGTAAGCTGTCTGAGGCACTGCCTTACTAGTGCATGGCAATTAAGGAGAACACACAAGTTAAGGTGGGAGTTTTATTAGTTTCAACTGAAGGATTTGGGGCAGGATAAGCTGGCTTAGTTTTTGGGGAATGCACTTTGCTCCTTACAATAATTTCAGGAACAGAACTCTAAAATGGATTTATTAATGCAAGCGTTCCCAGTGTGTAATTCTCCAGGCAAGTTGTAGGTCCACAGTCATCCTTTAGTATGAGATGCTTGCACATGTTTTTAGATGTACATAAACTTTGCGAGTTTTGTGGTTTTCCCCTTTCTTTCTCAGAATCTCTCCAGTCAGAGTTGTTGATAATATCTTGGTATAAATGAGAAAAATATCTTCATCTGTTCTTGTTCTTCTTAAGAGGAATGCTGTGAAATGTGTGCAGCATTATCCATGGGGTTTCTCCATTCCTATGCAATTCCTCTTTTTATTATACTCTTTGATACTAAAGATATCTCTTTAATATAAGATGTGTGCCACTTGCTTTTTACTTGGTCTGTTATTCTTCCAGCTCAAACCATTTTGCTATTGCTTCCATTTTTAACTTTGATTTTTGTCAGTTACGAATTATGAATTGGGTGTGTAAGTATCTGTATGTATTTCAAAAGAGAATCTGAACCCTAGTATTCAATCTTTCTCTCCCCTTCTTTCTGAAACACTGTGGTGAGTGAAATTAAGATGTGAATTTAAACACAGAATCCTAAAACTGATAGTGACTTTTTTTGTGAGCTACTATGAGGCCTTCAGTGAGGGTTAAATGTGGGCTTAACTCTGGTTTGGCAGAGAGGCAACCTTCCTGCTATAAACCGTTGTTTTAAATATCTCTTGCTCTGCAGGGGAAGGAAGGGGTTGATATGTGATACTGTGTAAGGAATACTATAGTAACAAGCTCCCGTGAGCCACGCTGAGCATTCAGATTGCCTGTACAATCAATGTTCAAGGACATCAGGCACTGGGTGCCCCAGACATTTCTCTGGCTTTTCAATAACTGTCACTTAGTCTGCCAGGGGAACTCACTGTGAATCGCAAGCAAGTTCTGGACAAATATTTGTTTCCTTTATTTATGGTACAGAAAAAAGCGTGCAAAACACAGCTCTCTTCATCTTCACGCTTGATGTGCTTCTTTTTAGGCAAAACTACTGAATTGTGTCATAGCCTGGCATTTGCCTTGGCAATGAATGCCAGCCTGACCACAGTGGCTGGGCTGGATTCTGCCCCAGACAGGTGTGGAGATGTCAGTGCACAGATAGGCATCTCTCTGCTAGATTCATATCCCAGCTCAAGCATCAGCAGGTTAAGGGTCATTAGTGTTTGCGTGTGTCTGGACCACTGGATTCACAGGTATGCTCTGGAAGCCATTTGTCCTTGTGCCAGGGTCTTGTGGGGACTTAAAGCAGGACCTTGACATGCACTACTTATTCTTTGAGTGGTTACTTGGAGGGGAAAAAGGCCTAATGCATACCTACCCCCCTCCCTAAGTGTTACTGCAGCACAATCATGGCTTAGCACAATCATTAATATATTTCTGATAGAAGCTAGATTATCATGCATAATTCAAATGGCTGACTCTGTGTACTTTTGTGCATGTTGCCTTTGGTATAGAAATGGTAAAATCAACAGGCTTGTAGCTTAAGTTCAAACGGCTCCAGGTCAGAACTCAGGAAATAAAGTTCTAGTTTCTTCCTTTGCCAAATTTTTGTGACTCATTCAGATTACTTGATCCTTTACTTGTCTCAATTTACTGCCTTGGAAATTAGCATAAACCCACTTATTTCTTCCCTAAACTTCTTCTAGCGGTTGTTGAGGCATAAAAGATAATGACTAATTTCAGATGTTCTCCTTAGTAGGATTGGGAAGGAGTGCTATTAACTTTGTGGTGTCATTCAGAAAAGTTACTGAGGAGACAAATGCCAAAAGTAGGGATTGTATCATCCTATGTGTATTGCATAGTGATTCTTCTTGGTGTGTGACAGGAAGAGATCCCCAGGCAGTCAAAGGCTATGTAAACTTTATGGAATATACTTTTTGGAGGTCTGCTTTCAATATTAGGAGATTATTCTATATATGTAACCACTTCATATTTTCACTGCTAAATGGCATTTATTTGCTTAAGATATAAGGTGACCACAACTAGGAATCCAGGGGTTCTAGAAGCTGTTTTATTGCAAAGCAACTTCATGCTAAAATGTTATATCTTGGCCTTTGTCTGCTGAACTATAATGTAAAGGATGGATTTTTTAAATTTAAATTCTGAGTCAGGAAAGTGGTCAAAGACATTTAAAGCAAAGTCGTACTATGGTAATCTTTGGTATTAGGCAACCTTGTGTGTGCTGGCATGCTTTGAGAGACGTTGACTTAGCTTTACACACTTCCTGTACAGAGCTGTTCCTGACCTTGTAGCAGCTTTTTCTGACGTGTTAAGCACTGGTGGGACCACGCCTTGGGTACAGTGTGCAGCTGTGCTCTCCTCAGCACAGGGAGACATGGACGTACTGGAGAGTGTGCAGCCAAGGGCTGGGAAGGTGTTCAAGGAAAAAGCACCATCCTGGCTGTAGGGAATGGCTGGGAGCACTGTGGTTCTTCAGCTCAGAAGGGAAGGTTCAGGGGCATCTCATCAAGGGGCAAATAGCTGTAGGGAGGGGACAGAACTTGGTCTTCTTTGCTGCCTCGTGCCACAACTGGAGCCACTGGGCACAAAATGAAACGGGAGTTCTCTTCTGAGCAGCAGGAGACGCTTTTCTGCAGTGAAGGTGATTGAGCACTGGCAGAGGTTGTTGGCCAGAGAGGTCTGGCATCTAGTAAGTTATGGCCAGATCTGAGAGCAAGCCTGGGACAGCACAAAGCACCCTCCAAAGGCATTAGAACTTCAGGAGTTCCCTTCAAACCTCAGCCTGTGACAATGTTAATAATTCATGAACTGGGACATCACAGGACTAAATCAGTTATGCTTTGAAGGTTTAAGCTCTGATTCTCTGCCAAAGCTCTAGTAAATAGATGCTTTAGTGTAGAAAGGTGTGACCTAGCCTAAAAGGGTATGAGGGTTAGGAATGTCTGGTGAAGTTACTTCACTTCTGTAAACCTGTTAGCCAGTTACTTTGTACATTTATGGCAAAACACTTTTTGTGATGTTTATCACACAAAAAGTGAAATTCTTTTGGGTGAAAAGGGCTGATGTCAGCAGAATCCAAATAACTTTGATCTGGAGGTCTGCAAGCTTTTTCATTGACTTGTGAGAATTCTAACTACTTTTTCTTGCTGATATAAATTGTATGCATTCTTTAGGCCTATGAAGAATAATTGCAACAATTTAATAATCCAATACGCAATCAAAATCTAAAATCCCACCCATGTTATACTATTTACATTTTTCTACTCAGTGGGATATTTTAGATTAGTTTGAAAGGATTTTGTTGTATCTCTTTTGTCTCTGACTTCATTATGTTGTTAAACACTGCACTCCTTACTAGATACCAGGAAGTAGCACTGCCCAAGGTTTTCCAAACAGCAGATGTATTTTAATGTCACTCATTAACCAGTATGAGCCATTAAAAGCCCACTTGCCATTTACACAGCACTGCTCCTCCTAAGCAGTACTCTGAGAACCCTTGAATTTATCTTAGCTATGGCTCTATAGAGCAATCTGTGGTGTTCATGCCTGGTAAGGGACAGGTTATTATGTAAAGACCCCAATTTGGAGTATGTTTGTGAACATGGGAAATAATGTGTAAGAATAATGCAAAATAATAGGAAATAATACATAATATTGTTCTGATCAGAAAACCCCCAAAAAGCACTACTTAGTTAGGCTGTTTGTAGATAATGAAGACTATGGTTTTATTCTTCTTAGGCCAGTTATTGTCTGAGGAGCATTGTGGTAGTGCTGCCTTGGGTTCCTGGCTTCAGGATTTCCTTGTCATATTGCTTCTTACCTATTGAATTTGTTACATGTTACAAATTTGGGAAGTCCAAGAACTGAATTTGCACATTGTTAACAGGAAGTGTTTCATACTTGTACAAATCCCAAACTTATTTCATCTCTTCCTGGAAAGAAGAGAGAAGATAGAGCACTGTCATCCAGATATCATGGGGGGGAAAAAAATGGGGTTCTTTTCTGGGTTTTTTTGACCTCAAGAAATGATTGAGAACTCATTCAGCTTATCTAATAAAATTTTTCCATGGAACAGCTGTGAAGCAGCAGCCCTGAAGAAGATTTCCAAATGAATGTAAATACAGGTGAAATATTTAGCAGCTTCTACAAAATTTCTTCAATTGGAAAGCCTTAATGGGAGGATGAGCAATTAAAACAGAGAGACTAAGTACTTGAAATTCTTAGTTTTTCCTTGTTTCTGAGCTTGCCAGGGAGATTCCAGTATAAGCTGAAGTAAAGGATGGCAGTGAGAGTCAAGCAACTTAAACCACTGACTGCTTTGGTAATGATGACTTGTTAGCTACACTATGGGGAAATCATGTTTATGAAGATAGTTTATGACAGCAAAACTGAGAACACAATTTTCTGAGTCCTTTTTTATCTTTTTTTCCCTGTTACAATGAATTGCCCTCCTTTCAGGACATTTAGTAGCTGCCTGCTTGATTTTAGTTTACTGATGTTCAGCCCACACAAGAACACTTGCGTGGGCTGATCTAGACACAGATGAAGAGCTGGTTTTAGTGGCAAATCATCAGCGGGAGAGGTGTTAAATCATCTTGAAGATTTTGGGTTCTTTAGGGCTGTGCTGTGTGTTTTTCATAGTTCTGTGTCTCTGGCCTTGCATTAACTATTGTGGTTAATTTTGTGGTAGGGAGAAGCAATGAAGAATGTTGACGTTAAGGTTTTCTCTCCCTCTATAGGTACACACAAATTTCAGTACTGCAGTTTCAAACACTTTGGATCCAGCAAAGGAATACATGCTCAGTAAAATCACTTGTGTAACAGAATGACTGTTAAATTTTAAAATATTTGTTGGATGAGTCTAAAGCAAAATAAGAAACATCTGTTTCTCCCCAGCAAGTTGGTTTCCTATGTGAGGTCTTTATGATCAGGTCTCTTAGTAATTAAAGTGTTACAGATGTTCAGGGAAAAGTTTGGTAATGTGCCCATATACCTCTTAAAAGAGGAGTAGGCTTGGGGCATAATAAATTGGAAATAAAAGTACCATCCTGGGAATATATCTAGATGTAGTGAGGAGTTGTCCAAATTATTAAAAAAAATCTTATTTAAAAGTTACTAAAATATGGCTTAGAATAAAAAGATGCTACATTTTCTCACTTGCTCAGACAATTTGACTGTCTAAGGACACTTAGTGTTCACAGCTTCTGACATCTGATGGTGATCTTGACTATTGGAAAAGCTCCATTCTTCCTTCCAAAAAAAAAAAGAGAAGCCATCTCTGTTTACCTCAGCAAGGCTTCTAAAGCTCTCTCTGTAAATGTTAGTGTTTTTAGAACATTGTTGGTTTTAATACAAACCTCTGACTAGCTCAGTTAGCCTGCCCTGCCTAGGATTTAGAGCTGTTGGAGGGAAATCAAACTGCACTTTCAAAGGTGTAACCTGGACTTGACTATTCATGAACTGTACTTTCATGAGTGTTGCCCACTACACAGCAGAGTAAGTCCCCAGGGGATGTTCTCTTCTCTCTTGCATTTCCTTCTTAAACTGTACTTCAGCTTTTTGCTGCACAGATTCCCCTTTTCAGGTCTAGTTATCTGGGAGAAATAGTGCTATCTGCTTTAAAAATGGGAATGTAGATATCGGTAATAACGAGATGTTAGATAAACACTCATTGTTAGAAGTTTTGGTATTCCCCTAAGTTAGTGGCACAGTGCTTTCCTGTGCTCCTGCTTTGCTATGAAGTAAAATAATGAAGTAGAGTTTATCTTAGATTTCAATTTAGCTAAGCAGAAAAGTTTAATGTGCTCTTGGCTTGAACTATTTTGCTGTTAGACCTGTAACTACCAGTAATATTTTTAAATTGTTGTTCTTTGATGTGGTCCTGAAAAGATTTAAAAAACAAGTGTTGCTCTGATGAGCAGGGCAGTCACATCTAGTAGAAGCAGCTCCACTTAAACATGGGATTCCTCTGAATAATGTACCTCCACTTTGCATCTTTTTTCCATGCAAACAAAAAGTACTGTTTATGCAATAGAAGTAATTTCCTCGTCTCCTTTTGCAGTTGGAAAGTATGAATATGTCCCCTCTGTGGAAATCCCACAGTGGCCAGGGAGGTGCTAATGGCTTGCTGAGAGCCCCAAGCTGTTGCAAAGTACCCTTTTAAAGCACTGTTTGGTGGGAAAGAAATAATATAAGAAATTAAAAGAGAGGTAATATAATAAAGAGAGAAAATAAAAAATTAAGCAGGGATGACAATTAACTTTTACCTTTCCCTGTCCGTGGAGGGCTCTCAGGTTGGGTTTATCTCCTGTGAATAGGGTCTGTTTTTAATCCGAGGGTGGCCCCCTCCTGGGACCACAAGCTGCTTTTAAAACTGCTAAGTGTCAGAATGTGAAGCTTGGGCTTTCCCTGTCACTGTCTGAGTGTTATCAGAGACAAGGCAAGGCTGATTCCAGGGGTACAACAGTGCAGAAGGTGAGACTGGGAAGAAAAAAACCCAGCTTCACTACTTATGCAGTAGCAAATGGGACTTGTAATGCACTCTGTATGTCTGTATGGAGCAGTGTTATCCCGGGGCTCCAGGGCACGGAAACTGCAGCCTGGGGAGGTGCTGCATCCACCTGAGCTGCTGACACGTGCCCCGGGCAAGCTGTGTGCCGAGGGCCTGGCCCTCAGCTGCCCTGGGAGTTCTGCATCTAGGGAGGAATAGGGATGAGACTCCAGAGATGTTTGGGGTGGGGAGGGGGGTACTGCTGCTGCACCCCTGCTGTTGGTAGATCAAAGACAGCCTCTTCCTAAAAGGGAGTTTTCTTTCTGCAGTTTTCTTCCACAAGGGAAGCCATATATTTAGTTCAACTGCAGTCAAATTTTATGACTGTGGGGAAAAAAACCAGAATTATAACCACAGGGCACAAAGTTACAGGTTTTAGTGATGCAGTGCTTCAGGCAAGTGAGCTGTACAACTATAGCAAGGCATTTTGTGTATGATGAACTGTACAGCTTTAATTGTAAATTTTTTCCTTAGGCTTTGGGGGGTTGGATGGGATTTTTGGGGAGGATGAGGTGTAAGGATAAGAAAAAGAGCAAGATAACCCTCAAGGTGACTCATTGTGACAAAACTGTTTCTCTGTTAGTTTTCAGTTGGAATTACTTTTCCCCCTGTACTGGCTATGTTTGGGATGTTTGCATTCCCAGTTACGTTAGTGTGTATAAATTGAGTAGAGATCTTATTATACCTGAGATGTAAGATCTCATTTTAATGGGTAACTTATTGTACACTTTACAGTTATATGTAGAGATTAATCTATCAGTTAAAAGCCAAAGTCCAGCTCCTGAATTTTTATATGGCAACTCTGAGTCTCTAATCTGATATTATCATTTTATTGATCAGCTTAGTAATTTCTCTGTATTCATCCAAAACAGGTTTCTGAATGGCAAAATAATTGTACAGAAGCCTTATGTTCGTTATTTCTACAATCACAGCTGTCTAGCATGTTCAGTTTTGGGGAACCTCAGCCACCAACCAGAATTCAGTTCATGGTGACAGAAGTAACTGCTTTTTTTACAAATATCAGTTGTGTTGGTAAAAGAGGAGGCAGGTGTTAGCTCTTGTTTGGAAGAGCAGCCTGGTGAACATCATGGATCTAGGTGATTGCATCACAGGATGTACACCATATGTGTGGTGTACTGTGTTTTATTGCTGGTTAGTTTAGGGAAATAAAGAAGAGGTTTATGTGGAATATATTAAGTATAATATGTGACTGTCTGATCCCAGATGGAAGATGCCTTGTTTTCCCTCTATCCTAAGCTGTCAACTTCTGAGCAGTTGTCCTTAATTTAAGGTCCAGGAATTTTTCTTACTATTGCAGAGTTACTATAAAGCCAGTGTAGGTAAAGTTAATAGGAAATTATAGATATGGCTGCACTCTGGTTCCAAGCACCCATGGTAATGTGCAGGATAGTGAAAAAATAATGCATATTGGATTCTGAAGTCCTGGTTGTTTCCAAAGGGTCCACACTGAAACAACAAATACATCCCTTCTGAAAGCTCAGTCAGGCATGCTCTGGGAACTGCTGTCACAGCAAGAAGAGCCTAATTTGAACAGCCTGAGTAGCACAATTGCTCACAGCATTGCAGCAGCCTCTAGGTCACTCCTCAAGGTCTCACAGCACCATTTGGTGTAGTCGGGCTGCTTCTTCCGAGTAATTATGATGCATATGCAAGCTCTTCTGTATTGTCTGTATTAATAGTTTTTGGGAGACTTAGTGGTTTTCAGAAAAACTGTTTGCACAGAAAATGGAATTCTTCTGTCTTTCCTGGGGAGTGTGTGTCAGTGCTCCCAGTGTAGAGAGAGAGGCTGGCTGTGGGAATGGGGAGGAGGAACAATGGTTTTAAACAGATAAGAGGGTAATTGTAGATGTTAGGGCTATGAGGAAGAACTTTTTTTATTATGAAGGTGACGAGAGGTTGCCTAGAAAAGCATCCCTGGAGGTGTTCAAGGCCAGGTGGGATGGGCAGGTTGGGGCAGCCTGCTCCAGCGAAAAATGTCCCTGAACAAGACAGGGGGTCTGAATGAGATGATCTTTAAAGGTCCCTTCCAACTCCCAAACCATTCTGCAATTCCAAGTACATCGATTTACTGTATCCAGCCTGTGGGCTGTCTTTCTGCAATTGAGTTTTCTCTAATTTAGTGACCGAATTTGCCGTGGTGTCCAGTGTGAGGTACTCGGGATAGGTCAAGTTCGTGATTAACGCATAGGTTACATCCATCAGCAGCAATCACTGACATAATTGCATTTAATTTTTTCTGCAATTACGTGGTATTAAGGACTTACGAAGTTGCAAGGTAACAATTAAATGGAAGCTGTTTTCCCTGTAATTAAATAGACAGTATTACTCTATTAAGTAGAATTTGAACCCTGAAATAGAAGCATTTCTTCTTGACTGTGTTTTTGTATCTTAGCAAAGCAGTATCTTGGTTCTGGGAGTGTCTGAAAATGCAGAGGAGAGTAAATTATAAGTAATTAGTTTTAGAGAAGCAAAGGTATGATGTATATCTTCATTTCAGTTTTAAACAAAAATATTATTTGCAGAACAAACATACTTAGTTCACGTTTAGAAGACTTGAAGGCTTGAGGCAGTACGATCAAGTTGGTGGTATACAAAATACTCGATCAATGTAAATTTTTAAAAATTTCTTAATGATTTTTAATACCGTTTTGGGCATGTTTCATAGGCTTGCATCTTATTAATGCCATCACTGTAATAGTGGCAGCTGCAGCTCTTCCTGTCTCCTAAAAATATGCTTTCATTGCAGAGCTAATGCTGCTGTACGCTGCCATGGAAATTTTGTTTCCATAACTCTCAGTCCTTATGGGGATGTCCAACTGAAAGTGTGTGGCCTGCAAAACTGAGAAAAAGTGGCATCTTCTCAGCTTTTCTTGCTGTGAAACACATAATGCCCTCTTGTGCATGTAACAAGTGATGTCCTGTGTTGTGAACGTTCTATGCTGGCAGTGGAAGAAGCAAATAAAGGAGGCCCAAAGAACTTGCTGCACTGTTAGTGCCCCACAGCAAACATGCATTAGCTACATTTTTAAAATCCAAATCTGTTGCAGCCTAACTCAGGTGAAATGGAGACTGCTGAGGAATAGGACTTAGCATTGTAGTTGAAAATAACAGCTTGTCATTTTTGCTGGTTTTCCCTCCTGGATAGGAAAATGGCTGTCATTCCAAAGGGGCTATGCTGGTAATATTCTATACACAAGTACTTCTGACTGTATACATGTAATATTGTAGATAACAGTACATAGTATAGAACATGGTACATAAATTCTGAAAGGAAACTAAGAAGGGAATGGAGATGGAAAGCTTCTATTTCTGTAAGTAAAAGCATAATCTGCTGGGCATGCATTTAAAAACAGGCAACCCTAGATAAAATTATGTCATATTTATTTCTTGAATTGATAAGTTACTTGAGCTGTAATGGAAGCCCACTTGTGTTCTTCTGACTCATATTCAATCCAAGCTAATTCATGGTCTCTTACTAATTGTGTGGAGGCCATAGCAACAGTTTAAATTGTGTAAGTGTCTTCTAGCAACAATGCCATTATACCACAAGCATGTACTGAACCCAGCTCTGGTGTGCTCAGCATCTGCCCAGAATTCCTAGCCAGAATCTCAGCCTGTTGCTAATACAGCTGCCTGTGTGCAATGGGGAGTTGAATGTTCTCAGCTGTAACCAGAGTTGGTGATAGTTTGCCAATGCTGTTTTTAACTGTGCACTTAAAATGGTCAGTGGCCAGAACCTGAGAATTGTTCTTCAGGGTTCATGGTCAGTAAAAAGGAAACCAGGATCCCAAGAAGAAACCTATGTAGTGAATGGCCCTGGAAAAAAAACCCTGTAGATGCAAGTGGGGAAGGAAAGCTGCATGTTTTTCCCCATAGAAGTTGTTATTATTTAGGGGTAACTGAGCTAGGCTTTCTGATGTATGGCTTTTCTGGCACATGTGCCATCTGTCACTCTAATCAGATTTGACAGCTAGATTTCTAATCAATCATATTTCAGTAGATTGTTCTTTTCCCCCTATTATTCATGTTGTAACTTTGACCACTACAGTCCAAAAATAGCTTATTAGCTGAAGAACTGTTATGTATAGAATGTTGTACTTAGTCCCTGGAACTTGCAGAATCTATTTTTTACAGCAGTGCTTATGAATAGATTTCAAATTACTGATACAAAATCAGTTGGTCTTTTTTCCTGTTGTATTTATCACAACCATGTGATTATGAAAGAAGAGTTTCATGAAGCGTAGCATGTCAGCAGTGCTAGTTTATTAGGAGTAAAAATGTCTCAAGCTCTGAATAATATGAATTAAATAGGAGATGAATTCTGTGAGAAGCTTGTCCATCCTGATATTTGCTGATGCAGTTCTCTTACTGGCTAATCATTTGAGTGATGCTTGTGATTCAAGCACTAAGTATAGGCTGGGATTTTGGTTTCTGCTCCTTAGATGATGATGGGAATATCTGAGTAACAGGAGATGCTGGCAGAACAGGATGATATTTCTTCATTTTTCCCCCTGTCACCCCCCAACTGCTCCTTCCCAAAAAGGACTCCTCAAAATCCATGTCAAGCATTGGAGGTAGAGGGTGAGGCTATGGAAACAGTACGGTTCACTAACCCTGGAGTATGTTCCTGCATATGCTGCTGGGTGCCCTTGGGAGGGGCCTTCTTGTTTCCTTTGGGAGTAAATACTCACTGGAAGTCAGTGTTGCTCTGTGAATCACACCTGGTTTGTAGCCATGGGACTTGATATAGGAAGAACTGAGCACTCCTTTTCTCACTACTTTGTGAAAAGCACCTTCTGCTAAGCAGTTTTCTTATTTCAGAGAGGGTGGTGCCTCTCTCTACCACAGTTTTATTTTGAAACAGAGAAATATTCACAGAAAAAGATTTTGTTTGGAGTTGTGTGAGAAGTTTGTTTCAATAATTTTTTTTCTGAAGACTCTAGGGGAGAAAAAAGAATTGATAAGCAACTTCATTTACATTAGGAAATATCATAAAACCTATTAAAGACAGAAGCCTAAGCCCTCCTGTGTTTTCTTTTTACTGCATTTTACATTGTTCTTATCCAGAGTCCTAAAACATGGAAAAAAGGTAAAAGGCTCTGAGCTTTCTTGAAAAGCTCCAAAGCTAAGAGGGGAAAAATAAGTAAGTGTATTCCTATTTTGGTTAAATCTGCCCCCTGTCAGGAGTTCCAGCAAGGCAGATTTGCTCCACGCAGTTCATATCAGTGTAATTTTTGAGACTTGTGTGTGATGAGTGTTGCAGCTCCTTTGTGTGGCATAGTTAATTCCTCTCTCCAGAAGTTCAAGATTTAAAACCAAGGCTAAATGCAAGTAGCCTACAACAAAGTGCTTTGGTTCTGTGCTGGATTTTTTTTTTTTTGTCTGACAACAAAGAACCACATTCATTTTATAGAATGCATTTCTCTCACAGTTCTGGAAAAGCTCATTGTTTATTCATGAAGGAAGGTCAGTAAGGCCTGGTTAATCCAAGGATTTCTTATTTCTAATTTATTTCCTAAAAGGGATGACTCTTGTCTTATCAAATAGGAAGATTCATAGGGAAAACGTGTGTCGCTTGCAGAAGGGAAAACAAATGGGAGCTGCAAAGTGGGTTTGTTTTTAAGAGGAATTTTAACTATCAGAGCAGGTTGTATTTTTCAATTTTATTTTCTTGCTCTTTTTGATGCTGACACCAATACCATTTGCATTTTAATTTTCTTAAATGATGAAGAGATGAAAATTATGCAGCGGGGGCAATTTGTGTGCTCTGCCCCTGTCCATTGGGAGAGCTGGTTGTAAACCTGTTCTCTAGAAATGTGATCCTGAGGTTCCACAAAGCAGCACCGCTCTAATGAGTGAGACATGCTGGTTCCCCTGTGGGGGCAGGAAGAGGTGTATGGAGGAGATGCCATGGCCTCCAGACTGCTTGGCACACTGCAGTCTGCTGTTTCCTGAGCTGTGACTCTGATGGATGCACACATTGCCTTTGGATTTGTCCCCGATGTAATTTATGTAGCAACTGACTGGCCTTTTTTTACCAAGTTGCTTCTTACCTTGTGTGTTGCCCTTAAAAAATTAAAAAGCCTATTAGATAGTGTAAATAATTCAATTAGAAGAAACTAAAGGGCCAGAATTCTTTCTCATACTAAAATAAAACACCAAAGTAAAGCAAATTTTGGATCCCTGGCATTTCATCCTGACAAGGTTCTAGTGCACAGTGATAAAATTTTCCATTCTCAATTATTAAAATGCAGTTAAGCAGCAATTCACAAGCATTGCAGAACACCATCTACTGCTAATAACTTGTTTATAAGAGAATGTGTTAAGGCTTCAAGGTTAATGGAAACATAGCCACTCAATGCTGATTTCTTTGATTGTATTTTTAAGGCAGCACTGAAGCAGTTTTCTTATTGACATTGTTAGTGCAGCTGCCTCTGTTTTGATTTGGAGTTATTGTTCAGTGTAGCTGAGAGAGTGAACTGAGACACTGACAGTGTGGGAGTGTGCTCAGAGACAGAGATATCAAGTGAGCTATTTGAGCAGCTTATCAATTGTTAATTGTCTACTGATCCTTAAACCAGATACCTAAACTGAAAAGACCACTTTCAGCAACAGATGCAAATTATATGGATCCTGTAGGTGTGCAGGCCCTACAACATAAGTGGGGGTGCTAAATTTTTTATTACTTATTGCAGCTTTCATATCTGGGCAGTTCCAGTGTGGGCTTCCAAGCCCAGTGTTGCCCTGAATTCATTTGTAACAAGAAAGTAACACCTGAACTGAAGCTGGATTGACAGCTGCATATTGACCACTTGTCCATACATATATTTATTTAGATTTCCCTTGTCAAATGCACTTTGTCTAGAGTGGCCCAAGAGCTGGAGATCTTGCATGTCTTTTCCATAAACTGGGAATTTTATATGCATTTCCAGCCGTGTTGCTATTAGTGCTTCAAAGCAACACAATGCAAGTGTTATTCATGGTTACCAGTAATGTGGTGAGGATTTTTGGTGAAGGAATTATTTGAATTAAACACAATATAGATTACCTATTTAGTGTTCAGACTCCTTAAAACATCACCTGTTTGCTTTCAGCACTATGGGATAATGTGCTTGTGTTGGGAGTCTGTAGTGCCAAGTTGGAGTAGTCCTTGATTTATGTCCCTGCATGCTTTCCACAGTTGCTGTGTGTGCCAGAGGAGAGAAGCACTGCTGGAAACAAGTTGCATGATTTATTTTTTTCTTCTTTGGTGACAGGACAGATTGTTTGAGCCTGTGCGGTGGTGTTTTATTTTTATATTACATGAAAAATGTACATATTTGGCAACTTGTACATCAGATGTTTTTTGACAGAACTATGACAGTCTGGGAGAAGAATGGGAATGAAGAGAACAGCAGCTTAAAGGCTATGACTCCTCAAGCCACTTGAGTAGTCAGAATCAGTCTCAGACATCAGTGACTGGGGCCCTGTTCTACCCTTGCATGTAATTCTTTTGCTGCAAAGGCTGCTGGCCATTCCTAAGGTAAAGACATCAAATTAAACATCCTCTCTATTTTTTTTCCTTTTCCATTCTCACAAATGGTCCTTTAATCAAAGTGAAAAAACCTTGCACTTGGCCTGTCCCACAGTAGTTTGTCTGCTGTGTGAGCCCCCGGTTTGGTGTCGATGCTGCTCTTTGCGTGACCCAGCTAAGCTGGGAGCACAGTGTTAGACCTGTCATCCTTCTGGATGCAGCAGTGCTTTTTGTCAAGTCACAGCACAAGCTGCTCTTCCTCTTGACCTCACTGTAAAGCTGCCTTTCCTCAGGGTACATTAAAAGCCTATACAAATAAATAAGGCAGGACTCTACAAATAAGGGCTCTACCCTGAACAACTTCATGGACAAAACGGCAATGTGACTGAAATGGAACTGTTTTTCTTTTAGTTGGTTTGGGGTTTTTTGGAGTGAGTTTTTGTGTTGGGTACCTAGTTGGTTTTTTGGCATGTGTGGTTTAGATTTTTTTGAGGGTTTGTTTGGGGTTCTTTTTGAGAAGTTCTGGGTGAAACACTTGCAGTACATCTCCCACAACCCTTGTGATCTGCTTTTTTTGAGCTTTTAGGTATAGGTGAATTTGTTACTTTGGAAATTAGGAGCCAACATCCATTAACCCCAACTTTGTGTTGATAACCTTTTCAGTCACCAGTACTATTCTCTATCCCACATAATATCATAAATTCTATTATCTGCTTTTCTGTTACATAGTTCTGTGTTTAACTGAAACCCAGAACAGTCTTCTCTGTGTGATGTTTTTCCATGCCTGAGACTGCAAAGGCCAGCCTCCATCTTTGTCTTTCACATTGCCTTTTCCATTCTTGCATAATGAATTCACCTATATTCTTATTATTTTTTGATCCAGTATATCCTCAAGTTCCTTCTTGGAGACAAAACTCAAAAGGAAAATTAGAAGCTTCATTTCTGTCCCTATATTTGAAGACAGAACATTTAGCTAGTATGGGGTAGTTGCGTTTCTGCTTCAGTTTGCATATAGTCTTACAGAATCAGCTGTATTTTAGCTTGGCTGAATTCATTTTTGAATCCTTTGAGTATAGCCCAAAACTCAGCCAAGAGTTCCTCCTGGCTATGGTGTCAATTCATCTGATGGTGCTGAGGAGAGAGTGCAGCAACAGCACAAGCTACAATTGTCCTGTTCCCCATTAGATGGGATTTTGTGCACCCAGAGAACTTCCCCGTGGGGTGCTCAGCAGTGCCTTGGTTTGCTTTACCACCCAGTACACCTTGGTAGCAACTTGGTGCTTGACATCCCAGCCAAGACTTTATCAGCTGTTTCTGGTCATGCATCTTTTTCTGGTTTATCATTCTGTAGTACCTGTGTTCAGTCAGTACCTGCCTTTGCAGCTCTTCTCTTTTTCAATGATGGCTGGAGAGCTCTTGCTACTTTAAGGACTCTGTAAAATCAGATAAGCCCTTCTTGTCTGGCTCATTGCCATTTGCATCTTCAGTCAAAAACAAGACCTTCAATATCAAACTTATTTATCTCTATTTCAGGCAAGATGGACTGGATATAGGATTCACTATATGTGATTTTATTGAGTTTCAGCAAAAAGTAGCAGTCAAGGCCTAAAATGTCCTTTCTTTAGTGTCAGCTTTCCAAACAAGTGCAGACTGTGCTGTCCCTTTGATGTTTTTTTCTTTATCTCTGTTAATTAGAATACTGAGTTTCTTGCCTTGCTGTAATAGGCAAATATTTCCCACAAATTCAGATTTTAAAGTAAGCAGAAATCGTTCACAGAACTCAAACTGATGTCCCTGTGATTTGCAGTAGTTTCCTAAGAGCCCCTTAAAATATGGCTGTCACTTGTTCTTATCAACAAAAGCTGGGAAACTGGCACTTATCCCTCTTCAAAAGAAACAATCTGCTAATTGCCTTCCCTTCTCCTTTGATCTTCGTGACCAGTTTTTCTTAACATTGCGAGACTTCTCTGAATTCAGAAATGAAAGGAGGTGTCTTATAATCGGTCTTAATGCTCTGCATAATTCTTTTTCCCCAAAGAAGCCAGTTCATAGCTCAGCTGAGCAAATGTGTTTAGAAACATGATCTGGGTCATCTAAACAATAAAGCAGCTGGAAGTCTGCCTCTAGTTTTCCTTCAAAAGCAAAATTTAGGAAGTTGAAACGTACTTCATCCTGTGGATTTGGTTATGAGAGCTTTCGTGGCTCATTTAATAGTGTATCCTGTTCTGGTTGTACCCTCAGTAGCGAGGATATGGGCTGGCCATGTCTTCCACTCAGATGCTGTCGACCTCCTTGCTTTGGCAGTGCAGATGAAGTCACAAAGATGCTGACAGATGTGCTTCCTATCGCTCATCTGAGCCGAAGAGACACTGAATCATCAGAATCAACATCTTGGGGATACCTCGATGCAAAAGCTGCATCTTCCAGAGCGACACCTTTGTCCTTCAGTGTTCTTTCAAGTGCTTTTGGAAAACGGTAGCTGAGCATTAAAATAGCACAAAAGTCCAAGCCCTCCACAGAAGGGGAAAAACAGATTTAACATAAAATGATAGAGCATTGTTTTCTTAATTTATTCCTTTTCCTTTCAAACTTAACTTTCTTTTTAATTGACATGGCTGCATTGTTGCTTGCCTATGCTCTGCTTGGTGTACTGTTTATAAAATTTAAAGCTATGTATGTGCAAGTCCCTTCCCTATGGCAAATGCAGCAATACACAATCCAGTTCAGATGTCATTCATCACTGCAAATAAAAGTGTGACAGCTTACATCTCAGAAGCTGATCCTCTTAAATCCCTTTCTGATCTGAGCCTGTGTGTTGAATTTCACCTGCAGCTGTTTTCCAGATGAGTTTGATTGAAAGCCTTTTCATCCATAACCCTCTGCAAATGCAAAATTATAAATGCAAACAACTTCTGCCTTTTTCTTCCTATATTTAACTATCTTGCATGAAAGCACTTTGTTACAGGGGAAAGATAGTTCTGGGATTTGAGTTCTGCAATACAGTGAGAGGTAACACTGCTATGTGGTGTTTCTTTAGGAACACAGAGTGTTAAGTCTGACAGGTGAACATGTATTTTGGACAATTCCTGAGTGACAGGCAATGAATGTGCATAACACAGTGGAGCAGAAGTGGATGTAACTTCCTTTGTGAATGACGATCACCTGCCTCTTAGTAAGCTCAGTAGCAGTTTCTGCTAAGAGGATACTGCAGAGGGAGAAGTAGCAATGGTGTTATTGTGTGCTTCATGTATGAAAACAATGCCATAAGAAGCACTTCAGTTTGTCTCAGATGGGGCTTACCTGCAGGACATTTGTTATAAATGGGAAAGGAGCACTGCTGAAATGGGAAGTGGGGAATGTGGTGCTGTAGATGGGTGAGGTGTGTACCTAACCCTGCAGATGGATGAACTTCTTGTGCTGCTCCCCTACACCAAGCATTTTCTTGTTAGTTGTTGAAAACAGTGCAACTCGTCTCTTTCTCCAAAAAGAGGTGTCTCCTTAGAGCTCCTTTCTTTGCAATCCTTTAATGCACTAAAAATTGTGGGATACATGGGATGCTGCCATTGAAAGAGACTTGTGTATCAATAGCACTTACCTAAACAGTTTGGAGTAGTTGGACACGTACCATTCTAGTGGAGTGACTGCATCCCCTCTGGTGTGAGCACTGGCACAGCTCTGTGGTGCTGGGTAGCTTTCTTTTCCCTACGACATAGGTATTTATTTGCTACTGTTTTCCTAATGGGATTCAATCTATAAATGAGGCTTGAAGCAGTGGAGTTGATGCAAGGAGAGAAGAGTTATTTTCTTTAGGCATCAGTCACACAAGTTATGAGTTACTTAAGTGTGTATTGCTTTAGTACGTCCTTCTTTCTTGTGTGTGTATGTGAGAGACAGAGAAAATTGTGAACTAAAATTAAATTATTGCTTTACCCTTCTACTGTCTGATGTTGCTAATGGGCACCAAGTTGTGAAGTGGAATGTATGGCTGAAGTGCTGTTTTGATCATTAAATGAGCCAATGGAATAGATGAGATGCTGGTATTTATTGCTGCTGTTCTGCTCTCTTATGGTAACACATCTTTTAAATTTCCTAGCCAATAACTACATTTATTTTAATGGGCAAAAGTTAAGTTTAGGCTGTATCTGAGTTCAAGTACTAGGTAATGCAGGGCTTTTTTGTTTTTAAATAAATATTCACACATCCCTGAACATCTGTAAGTAATTTTACAGAATTCTATCACTGTCACAGGGACTAGTGCTTCTTTATGTGGCTCTATGGTTGAATTTTTTTAATTCTTTTTTTCAGCAAGGCACAATAGGAGATTGACTCTAGTAATTAGGCTACCAAACTTCCATGGTTGCGTCTTGCATTTTGTCTGGCTTGCTTACAAAAGATAGTTGGCATGGGTGGAGGTGCACAGCTGATGTTTTTCCAGCTGTGAATGCAGACAAAAAGCAGGTCTGAACTTGCAGCCAGTAGGCTTGATGCTGCCATGTTATAGAGCTTTTAATAGCTAGTAATAAGAAAAAAGAAGAATCAGGATGATGGTAGCTTGCTAGCTCTGTTTGCACAGAAATTTTCAAGAAAGGCTGTGCTTTTTGCGATTTCTGTAGTGTAAGTCAGTGGTGTAGAAATGGGGTAACTCCAACTAGTGATATAATTTTGGGGTGAATTAGTTCACCTGTTCTGGCTGGTTTCTTTGCTCTTACTAGAGTTAATTTTTCAGTAAGATTATCAACATTTGGTTTGCAATTTGATCTTGAACTAGAGTGGATTTCCTAGTGCTCTTTTGCAGTGGATAATGCAATAAATGCATCTATCATGTGATGTTTGGTTTCTGCTGTTTTCATAATGCAAATGTTGGGGAAAAGGCTTCAAGAGGGCAGCTGGGGAAGGACAAACAAAATTCAGCTTGGAAAATGAAAGGGGCTTTAGAGTTTTAAAAATCACTGAATTTGTTTTGATTTGACAGAGCAGGAAAAATAAATTTGGAAGCTGTGAGCCTCTAGAACCTGTTCTGAGCGTTGCAATGAGGAGGGAAGGGGGAGTGGTAACCACAGCAATGGTGAGGATGCTCTTAACGTGCTGACTGACCTCTGCTATGCCTGACAGAAGGGTTCTCACTCTCTTGCCATGGGAAGCAGCTTAGGGACACCTCCCTTTGGTCTGTTGAGCCCTACCTCGGAAACACCTGCATACAGAGAGTCCTCTCTGCCTGGGACAGAACTGGCAGGGCCCCAGTGACAGCAGCCAACTCAGGGAGTAGTCTTCATTACAGAATGGGAAGAACATGAGAAGGAGGAATAGCTTTGGTAGGTAGGCAAAATGCCTGTTGCCTCCCAGCTCAGGGCAGATGATCCCAAAGCAGCGGGGAAGCATAAAAATAAAAATGCAGATTGGTTTCCTAATAAGGAAATACTGAACTGGTGGAAGAAGGAGTTACAGGCAGTTTCACAGACACTGGGCTTTACAATTCATGGGGATCTGAGACTTTTTGTAATGACCATTTCTTACTTCATGGAATGATGTCTCATCATTGGATTCCAAGAGCACTTGTGTATGTGGGCTGCTTTCAGACTTGCAGTTCATAAACTACAGCTTGCCTCTGGAGAGTGAAGGTGCAATGGTGCAGTTGTGGTTCTGTAGAAATACAGGTGCATTTAAAAGCCATTCAGAAAGAGGTTATGAAAGTGCTTATGTTCTGATGAAATATTTTTTTCAAATTCACACTAACACAATCAAGCTTTTAGGGAAAAAGAACCTGGTGACAAGATATATCAGGTATTGTTAAAAATGTACAAGCTGGAAGAGTGCAAGAAATTATTTGTGAAATGATGTTGTGTAAAATGGGCAAGTATCATGGTGGTGGCTTTTTAGGGAATGAGGAGTGTGCATTTATTTTGTTCTTAAGGAGCAATGGAAAAATCAAGGGTGTTTCAGGGTATTTTAGAATTCTTAATGAATTTTGTGAATTTTGTCTCTAATCAAGCGTGACATGTCTGGTTATTGGCACCTGTGTTGTAATACTCATTGCAAACCTGTGACAAGTACAGGGTCCCCTCCCTACCCTGCCATTCTGTCCTGTCACTGGGCAGCATTTCTCTGGTGCTTGGCAGTTTATTTCCCAAAATAACTTGAGCAACTTGCAATTCTTCCCTCGTACTTTAACGTGTCAGTTAGATTTATATTTTTAGGGATGTTCACCAAAGCGATGCCAGCTCCTATCTCTAACATCAGCACTGAGGAATGCACTTCTGGGTGCTGCTTTCAGTAGAACAGGAAAGGTGAGTCTTTAATGAGGAGAGGCAAAGCCTTCCAGCTCCATGTCAGGTGGTTCTTCTGTCGGTTTGGGCTTGTGCCAGGAAGGCTGCTTGATCACTTAGGTGAATGTTGTAACTTAAGCTCCTTTTCAGTTCAATATCAGTCAAACGTTAAATGTTTGGGCTGCCTTTTTGCCCTCCCTGTGCTTGGCTGTTGAAAAATGGTCGGTTGCATTTTCTGTCTGCTGCTGGTTTATACAGTTCAGCACAAGTTTGCTTTCACAAGAATTAATTTTGTTTCACAAAATTGTTTTCTTAAGCTATGTTTAAGTAAACTGTGTAATCCTTTATCAAAGGTGGTGCAGGTCTTTTGTGTAGCAAGAAAAATGCTGTAAGTGTATGAAAACCTAAATATTTTTGTACTGAGTAATGTTATCATGAATATACTTAGATCATAAGTATTAATTACAGAAGAAAGTGATAGTGCTATCTATTGTTATAACTCCTTTGCATCCTAAAATCCTTAGAGCCTGTTTACAGTATTTTTTCTCTTGAGCTTGAATTGAGATTTTTCCATGCTTTTTTGGAATTGTCATGATATGATTTTGGCTATGATATGTAGGCCACTTGAAAAGTGAGATCAGGAAAAATACCCTACTTTGCCAAGGTGCAATATAAAAGGTTGAGAATCACTAAAGCTTTACTACCTCTCTTCTGGAAAGCATGAATTTGGCATTTGATAGTGGAATAGTTTATTGAAAAAAATATGCATATATATGTCAAGCTTGACAGATTTTTACCTTGTAGATGTACAAGTACCCAAGTAGAGACTTAGAGAATTTGGAAGCTGAATTCTACCATATTCACCACACCTAGGACTGCAGTCACTAAGAAACCCTTTGCTGCAATTGGATCCCCTAATAGGCAGAGGTGACTGTGGCACTGATTGTTGCTGGAACAGAGATCCCCTGGAATCAGTTTCTGCCTGTAAATGAAGACACTGCTGTGCCTTATGCATAGGAGGGAGCAAAATGAACATCACTGCTCTATTATTCATCTTTGGCTTTGTAAAACATTCCTTTAACTACTTTATGGCAGTAATACATGTTTGCTCTCAGGTATGTATCTGTTCTGCTCTCTCAGTAGTGTACTGAGGAAAGTGATTCCAACAAAATGAGGGAGTCTATGGGGGGAAAAAAGGCTAGAAGAAACTTCAAGGGGCTGTGATATTTGCCTTTTATTATCAATGTTGTTCCTTTTCTTACTGAGAAATTGGCACAATTATCATCAGGAAACTAATGCCAAAAGCTTTCTCTTCCAAATGGAGAAACAAGAAGGCAATTATGGAGTGAGCCTGTCACAAAGATTTGTCATTGCTTCTGAGAGAGGGTTATATTTCACAAGGTTTAACTAAGGAAAATTTTCTCTGTAGGGTGTGTCGCAGCATTCAATGGGTGACACTTGATGATTGTTCTTGCTGTCCTGCCTGCAGCTTCTGGTGCTGTTCCCTAGAGGCCTCTCTGCTGTGATGTTCTAAATCCTGACTAATCCCATAACAAGTCAGGCTCCTTAATATACAAGGTTTAAGATTTGTCTGTATTAACTACCTGGGGACTTTCTGTTCCAAAGTTTTTACACTGAAGACAAAGTCATCTGCCTTAAAATTATGAGGGTACTCCAAACACTTGCTCTCTAAGCACAGTAATTTTTTCCCGCTGTGGTTCCACCAAACAAAACTAGTAGGAATAATTGACTCAATGCTAGAAATTCCAAGTGTGAACAAAGTGCTGTGTTTTTAACTGTGGCTGAAGTTTACCACTGAAATACTACATGGATGGATTTTTTTTTTTTTCTTCTGAGATTTGTGTTTGTGTCAGTGTGTAAGATACATTTGAACTACGAAAGTAGTTTGATGTTATTGTAAGAGACGTTATAGCATTTGGGAGGTTACACTGCACCTTTCCTCCTTAGACATGAAGGACAAATGGGGACAGGAGGAATTGGAAATTGAAAAAAAGTAAGAATTATGTCCAGTAGACTCAGATGCTAAGAATTAAGGAGCATTAGGAGAGTCAGCCACATCCACAACTTAGGTGTGCACTTTGCATGGAAAACTGAGTTTCCAGCTATGCTTATCCTGGTGAGAAATTACAGTAGGAAATATGACTTCTGGAGTTACTTTGATTGCCTTTGAATTAAACACAATTTTATTAAAAACAAACCCAAAAAATGGTGTAATGACTTCCGCAAACGGAAGCGATGCAGCAAGCTGTTCCCAAGAACACAAGAATGAAGTGTGTAAGTCAGAGCAGTGGAGCAGCGGATGAAGGCAGTGCAGGGCACATCTTTACACTGTCACTGACAGTGTTAGCTTTATACAGTCATCACCTGGAAGCATGTATACACAATTTATTTTATGTGTTTAGCTACCAAGAGAATTGGAATTGTTCCTCTGAGCGGTATGTGGCTCTTTTGTGTCCCTGTATTACCACCCTCCATGGTATTCTGTTACACTATTGTATCCAGTTGAACTTGCTGGAATGCATTATGCAAATCTGTGACTGCTCCTTGTGTATCAGCAAGAGAGATCTCGGAAATGCAGGAGCTGCTGCCCAGCTACCGGTGGAAGTCAGAGCGGTCGAGCACTGCCACAGCCCACCCTTTGAGAGCAGGGTGTGGACCTGAGCTGCTGACCTACCCTTAGCAACTCAAGTGTGCTGCTTCTAGTGGTCTGAACAGCAGCTGTCAGTGACCAAAACTGGGAATGCTCTCCAAGAGTGGGAATGTTTGAGAATATTGTAATACACATTGCAGTGGGCATGTGGGAATGGGGAAAATGAACCAGTGCTTGGCATTTACAGATGGGCAAGTCATAATTCTTCTTTGTAATGCTGCACCCAAGCTGATGTGCCGGATTTTGGATGTGTGAGTATCACAGCTAGGGATGTGGTAGCTGGGTGTTTTTATAAGCCTTAGATGCATTTAATATTAGGTGAACATAGCTCCTGATTGAGCCATGAGCTTATCGAGCTATGACATGTCGCTTATCACAGGGTATCACGTTTAGCTGCTGTGTGTGCCAGATAATCCAGTAATGTCTGAATACTCTGGCCAGGAAAAGGCAAACCCTGTGATTGCTGTTGCTGCAGCACATGAGTGTTTAGACTTGATTGTAATCAAACCCTGTTGTAGGGTTGCAGTTGCTGCCCTCATTGATGTCACGGTGAGACAATTTGCAAAGGAGCGGGTTCTGTGTCATGGACCTCCACACAGACCTGTGCCTCTCATGTGGAGTGTGAAATCACATCCCAGTACGGAGGTCTCTATGGATTCCCAACCTGGAATGGGGATAAGACTTGAGGATGGATCACTGCACAGGAGAAGGAAGGGCTAAGTTCTCAGTACTGTATGGTACAGTCATGCCAGCTGGGAGATTGGTGCTATAGCGTTTGTTATTGATAACTTATCAGCTTTGCAGCAAGGATTTGGGATAATTTCTTAGCTACTGAGTACACTGAAAAGATGATGAAAAGTCTCCCCTACTTGCAGGAGTATGTTGTATAAAAATGAGTTTCATGTATGCTCCTCAAGCCTTGTGGGTCATTTGCTTAATTTGTAATTTTTGTGGGACACTAGTTAAGCCCTAAGAAGCACTGCTTAAAACACCCCCAAGTTTGTTAGCTACTTGAGCTATTTAAGAGAAATAGCAGCCATGGGTTATATGAATATGCCCTGCTCCAGCCATAAGCCATTCACTGGGAGAGAGAACTTGCTCCTTGCTCAGCTTGAAATCCTTCTTGCTTCTTGCAGCACATCTCATTTGCAGAGATTTTTGCGAAATATAAAGTACGGTGCCAGAATTGACAATTATGAAACTCCAGAAGTTTGTATGTCATAAGTTTGTGCGTCAACACCAGCATGGAGGTGGAAGGATATTGGAAAGGGATAAATACTTAAAGATCAGTTGGCAAGGTTGCAGCTAAGTCTTATTCATGTGCTTATGCCAAGTAAAAATGTAGGGCAACTTTCAATATCCTGTAATTGTATTGTCGATCTGAGCCTTCAGAGAGCTCTCAGGTCATGAACAAGGTGCTGTGTTCAGCAGAGAGATTCATTGCAAGTTCTTCTCTTCCCAGCTCATTAACTATGATCAGCAATTGCGACAAGTCGGTGATTCACACCCACCATGATGCTTAGCCAAAACCAGCGTGAGCAGGGGACTCGGGGATAGACTTGATGCTCTCTTTGGATCAGATACTGTCATTTGCAGCAGTAGTCGGGGCTGCTGTGCCAAGAGGGTGCCTGGGCTTGTGACAAAAGGCTGCTGAAATCACTCTTGCTTTAGGGATGTTCATCTGTGCGGGTCACTGAGCAACCTTAGTGCCAAGGAGACCCTGCCTGCTCGGAACGAGGGTGGCACTTTGTGTTGTTTTACCGAGTGTTCCTCGTTTAGCCTAAGCACTCTGGAGTATGCAAATCCTGCTGGGATGTAAATGAAGTGCTTGGGGGCAGTCATTGATTTTCTCTTTGTGCGTTATCTATTTCCACCTGTACTGGAGTAGGTTGCTGTGCAGAGGACAGAACTCTGTGGCATTTGCATTGCACCACCGTCCTCTTTCTGCAGAAAGCATTTCCTTGGGCACAAAGCAGCGCTTGCCGCTAATGTGAAATGACAGGAATTGCCCGTGCTGGGTTCACGGTATAAACAGCTCCCAGGTCCCACGGCACGTTCGGTTCTGCGGAGCTTGCAGGGTTGCCACAGCATCTAAACAGTCACATGTGGTTCTAGTTCTGGAAGTTGGTTAGTGCTCTCAGTAATATAATTATCAAATGAAATACCTTTGGAGAAAGGTGTTGAAATTATTCTTGCTAGGAAGCGTGTTTATATTTCTGCAGAAAACTCCAGTCTTTGAATTTAGGCTCCCATGCCCTATTTGAGACTGTAACCAGCCCCCTGTGGATGCAGAGAAATTTTCTTTGCTCTTTCTGCTCCCATGCCATGTATGATTCTATCCCTAGGAAAAAGAAATGAGTCCTGAATATTTTGGGAACTCTGGCCAGGATCTCCAATAACATCAGGCTGACGGCATTCACATTTCCAGGCTCACGCGTGCGTATACACACACGCACAGAGGCTTCTAGTGAGATGCTTGTCATTCTTCTGCAGTTTATTGTAGTAGGCTGCAGATGATGCTGACTTTTAGAAGCCTGAAGAATGTCCTAGCAACACACATTCCCTCCCAGACAGTGGGAGTGGGCTTTTAGAGGAATGTACGTGGACCTCCCCTGCCGCCTTTCCCTCCGAAGAATACACAATGTCTGTATTGGAGACAACTTGCATAATCAGGCAGTTTTGCTTTTATGAAGGGAGTGATTTTCTCTTCAACACTTGATAGTTTCCTTTAAGACCATGAACGTGTATGCTCTTTGATATCTTTGACAGACTTATTGATCCATAAGTCACAAGTATTTGACAGTGTTCTCTGGTGCAGTTCAAAGTGCCCTTTGGTAGCTTTAGTTGCTAGAAACAGCTGCTTATTGCAGCAAGTAGGCTGAAGGCATTTGTTTTAACTTGCAAATAAAAAAGGGGAAGAAAGAGAGAGGAAGAAAGAGCATTGACTGTAGTTGTAGGAGGGAAGCTCAATGCTAGTCAGTAGTATCCATTTGTCAAAGGCTTCTTCTGCTTACTAAAACAAACGTTAAATATGGTGGAGGTTGAGCTAATTCTTTAGTTCTACCATACAAAAAACCCGAGTGGGTGTCCTGGAAAACAGCTCTCTGCCAGTGTCCAAAGTGGAACAAATGAACTCAAAAAAATGTGTGTAGGCCACATGGTCATCTGAGGATTTGTTTTGATTTTCTTAGTCCTTCTATGTTGTTTTGTTGTCTGCATAATGTGATAAATTGTCCTTCTGTCAGCAGAATGGAATATTCTGATTTAATGAAGATTTTTATTAGATTCCATTTGCTTCTCAAAGATTAGAGAATTAAGAAATCAAGCGAAAAGCACGGCAAGGGAGCTGAAATGGGTAAATGAAGGGGGGGAAGAGGCAAGGGAGGAAGAGATAAGTATTCCTGTCTATTTCCCTGGGACAGTCTGCCTATGCAGTCCTGCAACAAGTGGAAAGGACATTGCCTCTGTATACCTTGTTATGGTGAGATAGAGTGGTTTGTTTCCACAGCTGCATAGTTCCTGCACTGACTTTGCTGTCACCCTGGCTGGGTGACATGGAGCTGGTGGTGTCTGTCCCCTGCTTTCTTTTATTAGCCCATTTACCAAGTTTTACTTATGTCCTTTGACTGAAGTTGCCTGTACCTTCAAAAAATTATGTGAAGTAGGGGAAGAAAGAAGAAATACTTGATGTTCCTCATCTGTTTAGGGACCCTGAATAGTGACACCAAGGACCCAGCAGTGTCACACTAAATCATGGCTTCTCTTCTGTTATTCATGTTCTGATATTCTCTTGTGTTTTCAAACACAGACCAAGGCTTAACCAGCAGTGATTTGATCAGTGATGTGATCTCATCAGTTGCAGATGCTCTTAAACTAATTACAGTGGGAACAACTACAATATGAAAATCAAATATTTGTTCTGATTGTTAGCATCTTGTATCATTTAGCTCACCAACCAGTGAGATCATCAGCTGGTTCTGCTGCTTCATGAAAAAACCCATGCAACTTGCATAACAAGCCCCATATTAAAATGCATATTGAGAAAATAGGTACAAGGGTGCTGACACAAGAGCAAACAGTGGGCTGCAGTAAAACACCAGTTTGTAATTTGGCATGCTGTCTCTTGGTTGGGAAGTCAGTTTTACTGGAAACACTTCTGGAACTGCCAAGCAATACCTTTACGTTTAAATTGGGAGTGGCTGAATCAAACCCAGCAATAATCCATGATCAACATCCACAGAAGAATTTAAATCATCATTTAATAGCATTGGTGCTCTCAATCTTTTAATTTCTTTTTTTTATGGGCTGCAACCTGCAATGTTATGAGTGACTCTTGAAAGAGATTAGGGTGTATCAGCTTTTGTCCACAGGGGTGCTGTGTGGCAAACCCCTATGTACCAGTTCCCAGCTCATCCTGATCACACACTTGCCTCCCAGTGTTGTTTCTTCCATCATCTTGCATGTCTGGAGAGCTGTTCATTTGTTTGTCTTGCCCAGCACAGAATAAATGAAGAGGTCAGATTACAACACAAAGTCAGGATGCTCTCAGGGTGTGCATCCAGCATCCGGGATCTGCAAACCCTTCCAAATTGCCTTATCTAAATGGTGTCATAGAAAAGGAATGACATGCCTCAAAAATGTTGTTAACTCACCAAAATTACCATGTTGTTTAGTGTCAAGTATATTATTGACTAAGAGACTTTCCAGTGCACATTTAACCTGGATGGTTTTTCTTCTTGGAAGAAAGCTGCTGGAAGTGCCAGAAATGTGTACGTGTGCCATGGGTGTGCTCAGGTTGATAGAGACTGGGATGCAGACCAACGAGTCATGGGTGAGGTATCAGAAGATCTTGGGTGTTTGCAGATGTCAGAGCAGAAGACCATGTGTCATGAAGCAGCCTGAGGGAATGGGGACAACTCTGTGTCCACCCATGAATAAAGGTTGATTTATGTACACGTGGGAGAAGGGTTGAAGGAGCCATTGCAGCAACATGATCAACATGAGTGTTACAAAATTGGTAGTAGACCATCCCAAAAGTTTTATTGTGTAGGAGGAAAGGTTCTGGCTGCAGCCATATGTCAGGGAATAGTCATTCCTGAACCTACCACCAGCAAAGGCAGATTAGATCCTAAACTGCTATTGACAATTTATGAAATCACACAGAAGCTGTTTTTATGTAGTGCCTTCCTTTTCATATATTTAACAGCTTATTTTAAATACCTTCTCCTGTATTTCCAGAAAGAAGAATGGATGACTATCATATTAATCTCTAGTAAGACTGTTGAATGAATATATGCCAGTTGACACAGTACTGAAGAATAGACTTGAACAGAAACCTCAAACATCTGTGCATTTGATTTAAGTATAAGTCTGCCTTTTTTACCAGGAGTGTGTGAGTGTTGTCTCAAATGCACAGGCATTCCTCAGATGTGACTTTTGCAATTATAACAACAATTGTCAACTTCACAGCTTTACTGCTTTCTCTCATTAATGATTTAATAGTGAGGAAACAAATATAGAAATCTTTGTTCCTTTAATACATAAATGTGCCATTTGCCAGATTATCTGGGACAATAGGTATAGTTACACCGTTCTAGACATAGGGTAAGTTCTGGACTAAAAGGAATATTTATATTCTTTCAAATACTGGGCTTTTTCTTACCATAACTTCTGTGCAGACTTTTAAATAAAACAAGTTTTGATTGGTTAGTTTATCAGAACTGTTTAAATGCTTGACATGGAGTATTGTAAGCCAGTGTTTCCCAGCACTTTGTTTTCTTTAATGGCACTGAAATCCATATGTAAGATACCAGTCCTCATCTGTAATTAATGGAAAATCACTTCTAATTGTCCTATGTCACCATTATTTTTTACAGCGCTCTTGTACAATCCCATTACTCAGGTTACTCATGCAGATCTGCATTCAGCTGCCCTGCCCTGATTTCAGTTTTCAGTCCTGACACGGGATGGCTCCTTTTACAGCTCCCTGTGAGCAGTCAGGTATGTATGAGTTCTTGCTGAGTAGGCTTGTGTGGTTCAAAGTATACATTTTGGTATTTACCGAGTCACAAATGTCAACATTACAAATATTCTACGCCCCCGTGCTACAGAAAAGAATGGTTCTTTGTGAGAAGTGATTCTGTCTTACCATCTGTTTCTTGGAATATTTTAGGTGTTCTGTAATTCAGAAATAATTGATTAAATCAAAACAATTGAGTGTAACAAAAGACTTCTAGTAAACTAAAGTTTTGTTCTTAGAAGTAGTAGGGATAATTAACTTCAAAGGAATATAGAATGAGGTTCTGGCTCCTTTGTACGCTGATTAGGTAAGAAAGGTGTGTCCTTGAGGTCAACTGTGAGTGCAAGTGAAGCTCTCTTGAGAGCACATGTGAAAAATAGATTAGAATTCTTTGTCAGAGTTGCTTTTAAGTAGCAACTGCCCATGTTGGACAGTTAGAAGAGGCTTCCCAGTATTTGTTTAGGGTAAGTAGCTCCCAATTATCTGTTGTTACAGAAGACAGCAACACAGAGTGGTGTGGGCCAGCCAGTTTGACAAACTTGTTGGATACAGAATATAAAACATGTCCTTCGCACCCTACAGCATTTATGGGGGCTAATCTTTCAACCTATCAGTGCTGTCATCTGAATAATTGTGGTTTTGCAGGCCTCAGTCAACACTTGGTGTATTTGTTTTATATACATTTGTGAATTTACGATTTCATTTGAATATACGTTGGTGCTCTTTTCAATACAACACCTTCAGAAAAACACAGCTCAGCTAATTTTCCTGATTGATCTGGAAGTTAAGCAGATGGCAAAGAAGAGGTAAGGAAATCTTGAATAAATTATGTGAAAATAATCCTGGCTTTTGTTTCTGGAATTGTTTTTGTGATGTGGTGGTGGTCTTAGGGGGATCCATGAATAGGGAGGGAAGAACTGCTGATACAGGTAAACTGGACTAAGGCTCTTGGAGAAGTGTTGCAGTGAGGATGCAATGCACAAAGGAGTCCTTACAGATGTTTTCATTAAGGCATTTGGCATTTTAGAGTATACTGAACTGTCTTGTAGCAATTGTTCCTATGACTAGAATCTTCTAGTGTAACAGGGAGGATATATTAGTAATTAAGTAGAAAAGGAAGCAAGGTTTGGAAGTAGTTTCCATTATTTGAATAATATTTTATAATTTTCAGTCCTCCATTAAATGGTTTGTGTATCCCTTGAAAGTAAAAAGCTGTGAGAATCTGATAGTTATCTGCTTTAAAAAAATAAAATCAAGCTCTTTATTACTAACATGCTTTGACATCCAGTAAACAACATTTCATTAGCATCTCTTAAGCAGGGGTTGTGTTTTGTAGAGTAATCAGAAGCCAAGGTTGTCATTTGTGTTGCAGTGACGCCACAAATCGCCCACTGGTCCCTGGTGTGCAGGCTCATGTACTTGAGAGACGTGGTCTCTGCTGTCAGGCACCTCCCAGCTAATTGCCAATGATGCACTGGAGGTGGGGGAGGTGAGATGGAGGATAAGGGTAATGGACAGCGTCATCAAGCTGGGTTACCCTGGTGCCAAGCCTGCAATTATCAGCAGTGTTGGCAAACACAGGCCCAGCAAGGTCTGTCCCACCACCTGCCAGGCAGGGCCCGATGCAAATGCTGCCAGCTGACCAAGGAAGAGTTCGTTGCTCCTCCAAGATTCCTGTTTCTCGAGTGGATGGCAGGGAAGAGCTCCCATATCGTTACTCCCAGGTCGATAGTGCTGTACTGCTGAACGAGAGCTCTGACAGCAGCTCAAAACTGGCACTGAGGTCTGCAGTGGCCCCCCTGCCATGCAGCTGTGAGTGAGGCAAGGCAAGTCTCTCAGTGGGGAAGGAGGAGAACTTTGGGATTAGAACTACAAACTCTAGGGAATTAGAGTGGAAAATGCTACTTTAAATTAGTACTGGTTAGGAATGTCCATATACATAAAGCCTTGCTTTCCCACATTCAATTTTTTTTCTGCCCATCCTGTTGGATATATGACCTTTTTAAATCAGCAGACTTTAGTTAATGGAGCTGCATTTATAATGATTATTCAGTTCTACTCACTTCTACTTAATTAGTGATGGGAAAGAGGTCTACAACAAAGCCAAGGAAGTTTAAAGGAAGGTCTGTCCTGCAGCATGCCCGTGGTACTGTTCTAGTTCTTGTGCTTTGGTGGCAGAAAAGGGATTTATCATCTGCTGATAACCAAATAAGTGCAGTTATCTGGTGATATCTTTGAGGCATTTCCCATATGCTGTTTTGCAGTCTTCATTGGGAGAACAAATTTCCCTGCTGCACACATTACCCCTGTCTTTGTTGCAAGTACTCTTGAGTAGTCCCACTGAAATTAATTCAGAAAAACTTCCATTGTAATGTCTTTTCTCCCTCAGTAGATGTAAGGTAGCATCACAATCTGTGTTCAGTGGTTCCCACCCTGGCTCTCAGATTGAGATATGCTTTCAAGCTAATACAAGCAGAGGCTGCTTTGTGTTGTCATTGTCAAAAATGAAGTTGCTTGGCAGGGCCAGAAAGCAACCTTTCTCTGTTGTAGCTTAATTGACTTTTTCGTATTAGTGACAACTGCTAGTTTGGGGCATGCCTGTGACAGTCACTGCCACCATATTCTTACAGCTGGGCCCTGATTTAAATGCAGGTGTGAGCAGCTGTTTGGGTGAATGCAGACAGAGGTGGTGTCTGAGGTATTTAGAGAATCCAAGCTGTGGGTCCGGATGCCACTCACAGAACCTCAAGTTAAGTTAACTACAGCTCGTGGAGGACCTCTAGAGAGCGAAAGTAGCACATGGTCATTCCTTTCTGTCCCACGTTTCTGCAGCACACACAGCACTGGGCCAGGATGCACAGTAGTGTCCTTGTAAAAAATCCAGAGGCTTCATATTTACATAAGAGTCGAGTCTTCTCGTGTAAACCTGACTTTTACAGCTCATGCATTCACACAAACTTCCAATTTATTTTCTAATTATTGGAGTCTGAGCACATAGATAATAACTTTCCTTTATATAGTGATTATCCAAGAATTTGGATGCTAGATGGCCTGCCCTGGTGTTTGAAATCCATCTTCATATATGACTACACTGTACTATCTTGGCAGCAAGACAAACCTGAGGATTTTGGTGCAATTGCACCTTATATTAGCCATTCTCATCTAAATGCAGGTGTCATTTAATAACATGCCAGTCTTTCTTGCAGCCTTGGTGTTTAGAAAGGATTCATTCATGCAGAATGCCCAGGAGTAAGAACTGCTGCATTGCACAGAGGATCAGGAATGTTTATACTGAAGTTCCTTCTCAGTCTTTAACATGCCTATTTCAACTCCTTTGTTTTATAGTAGGGGCACTAGTTACATGTGTATTCTGCTTGTTATTGCTTTAAAAAAATTGTTATGCCATTTTATTCCTTTTCTCTCATTCATGATGAGTAAAATATAGTTTCAGATGAACTGATCCCGGATAGGGAGAATATTTAACAGTCACTCACTACACTAATAGTATTCTGTTTAACCAGGCAGCTGCAATATCTGTGTCCTTATGTTCCTATTTTTGGGTTGGGCTGGTTTTATTGAGAGAGATGAGCACTTGCTTGATGATTTTTTTAATAAAAATTGTTTGTGCTAATACTTTGACTTGGAGATAAACAGATTAAAAAGTAAAATGCTTACAATTATAAGGACTTTACAAAAGGCTTTGATGTGGTAAGTTCATTTGAGTTTCTCAAATAGGGTAACATTGCTTGAATCAGCTGTTACTGAGACATCTGAGAACCATCACTTACTATCCTATAAAATTAGGACCTTCAAATCCAGAATAAAATTCACCAAAAGCCCTTATTGGGAAAAAACTGTTTTCTTTAACAACCCCTGCTTGAAATGTCAGTTGAGTATCTGTGTGCTGAGGAGTGCCAAAAGTAGATTAACTGTTCCTTGGATATCATGAAATTATCAACAGGAGCATAAAATTTCAGTACTTTGTCATGATTGTAAATTCAGAATTAGCCTGTTTACTTGCCTTGAGTCAAATTAATCCAAATATTGAGAGTGCATGTGATGAAAAAGGGCTGCTAGAAACAAACAGACACTAAAAAAACTGTTTTGTTCCCTTCTACCAAGATTATAAATGGATTAGAAATTGTTCACTTTCCCATAATAAGTAAGTCCTTGGGGAAATATCTCAAGAAAGAACTGTAGATTTTGACACTTTATAGAGTATTTTGTGAGGAACCCTCATATCTTTTGGCACCTTTCAAGCATTACTCAAATCACATATTGGAAAGGCTGCGGGTGTTTTCGTGCCTATGGTAACATTTTGGAACTGTCTCTGGAGCCATGTGTAACTCTTTCAAAGAGAAAAGAGCCAAATTAGTAAATCTTGGAAGGAAAGCCTCTCTTTTAAGAATTATTTCATATTTGAGTGGTTTCTATTCAGCCTGCCCTATTATTTATGTACTTCAATAGCTCTTTCACCTGAGGATGTCAGTGTTCTACAGTTATTGAGCCAAACCGTACTGAAACAGATGATTAAAGCCTGCAGACTATTCTTGTCAGAAAAGCTCCCAATACTCTTGTTAGGAGTACATTGCAATGAAAGAAATCTACTATTTTTAAATGAGTCTTCTTTGATTGCACTTCTTACCTGCTTTTCATGATTATTTAATTTACTGTATAAGATTTGAGTTCTGCTTTAGAAAGCAGAACTGAGGATATTTTGCATTTGATAAATATCTCTGATAATCTGAAATAATCTAAAAGCTAAAGAAGAGGAGGCTAAGAAGCAAACATGGGAAGCTGCTATCACATATTTTATGAAGGCAGTCAGGTTCTAGCAGGTAATCAGCTGACAAGGACCTTGGCCCTTTGCTAGGATGTATCATGTTACAGTTGAGCAGGTGGATTGATGGAGAATAGGAGAGCAAAGACAATCCAGGTGTCCCTCATTTAATATTTATTTCAACGGAAATTTATTGAAGTCTAGCAATATAAATATTTTTATTTGCGGTGCATGGTACAAATAATGTAATTGCCATTCTTGGGCAGTCAGTCTTGTAAAAGATGGAGAAAATGGGTCTAATTTGTGTGTAGACATCACAGCTGTTCAGTCACAGAAAAGGCAAAGGTAGGGTCATCGTGGGCAAGGTCCTTGGGGAGTCCTGCTAAACTAAAGGAGAGGTTTAGTTCTTGGGTTCTGCGTGCAGGCGCTTTGGTTTGCTGAAGACACTGAGTAAAGACTCGATGTCAAAATATGGAGCAGCTCGTTCTGACCAAGTACCTAACGTAGTTTTCATGTCATGAGAAAAGCAAACAGTGAGGAGAGCATGAGCATTCTCACGGTATTGGGGTGAAAACTGAACACTACAGGTGCGGTCATGGGTGCGAAAGTTGATGTAAGATCTCGGAGGGACTCCCAGCTTCCCCGTCAAAATTCACAGTGCGATTTTATTCTCATGAAGGTAAGAAAAGAGAGAGATGGGAATTTTCCCGTTCTGCCCCGGCGCTTTAGCCGATCCGGCTGCACTTGCACGGAGTGCCCACAGGGCGACACTCCGACACCACGGATAATCAATACCAACTCTGGAAATCAATACCAACTGCAGCCCATTGCAAGTTCCCCTTCTTTTAGCTTCCCATGACAGGAAAAAGGCACGGCCAGCTCCTGGTTTGCTGCTGAAAGAGTTGGCAGAACCATAGTCAATATATCACTGACCTAAGAACAGATCTGTCAGGTACCAGAGACGAATTAAAGGTGGCAGCTGTGTAACAGGACTCAAAATTGCAGGGCTGAAAGTGAGAGAAAATAGACATCTGCTCATCAAATACAAGCTGCTTCCAAAATCTGTTGGAGAAAAGATAGCATCCCATTCCTCAAGTGCTTCAAGTATGCAGCATTTTGGAACCTTATGGTTTAGCTGGAATTTCCCAAGGTAACACCAGATATGTTGTGCTTGCTTCCCAAGATGTAGTTGCGTTAAGTCTTGTACAGGGCACAGCCACAAGATCATCCCTGTCAGGATTAGGAGGTACTTGACTTTTCTCCCTGGTGTTTTGCTACCAAATCTCATAAATGTGTGTGATAGGATGGTGAGACTGAGCAAACTTTGCTGCTGGTTTAAACTATTGCTTTGACTTAGCATATCTTGACTGCTCTGGTCTCTGAGACCAGGCTCTATTGGTACTTCAACATTTGTGCAATAACTCTGGATTTACACACATAAGATACTGAACAAGGGTGTCCAGAATGGGTATGTGGAGTTGATAGAATAAAAATACAATAGGCAGGTTTGCCAATATCAGTGTGCCTCGACAGAAGTTCTGGTTGAAGCATGTGAAAGAAAATGGGACTTCATTCCCCCCCTTTAGTTCAAAGGCTGTGGGAATAACCTTTTAATTCAATGTCTTTTATTCCTCTTCAATTTAAATTAAGTAACTGAAATGAGAGAAAGTGAATACAATTCATCCTTCAAGGGAAGAAAACTCGGGAACAATGCCAATGGAGTTAAGTCATGTCAAGCTCATAAGTTGGCTAAATATTTTATTGCTTTATTCTCTTCTCCTTTAGTCAGTGTTCATATCCCTAATAATACACAAAGCACTCAAAAGTGGGTAATGTTTCCAGGCAATGCTTTGGGAGAAGAAAACCTGTTTAGTGAAGTGGGGGGGAAAAAGGGGTCCTGGCAGCTGCTTCCTTGTTTTAGGTAATGGGCTTGATTGCTTTGCCTGTTTGTGATAATTAGATCCACCTGAGGATGTACCTGGTATTGAACTGTTATGGTTTGAAAGAGGAAAAGAATCCCTGTTCAAGATGAAAAGCTAGAAAGTATAGAGTAATTGTAGCAACTGCATCCCTGGCAGTGTTTTGTTTGATTTCATTAAATCCTTGGGAATCTCAGCAGTTTATCAGGGTGTATGGATTCAGCCCTGTAGGGCTGAGCAGTGTTGAGGTAGGAATTCTTTCTGAAACTTGAGAAAGATAGCTCACTTTTGACTTCACTTTGAGGAGGAATGTTCCACCTATTCCTAAAAGAAAGAGAGCCATTATGGGTTATCTCTGGCTTCTCAGCCTGAAGAAGCTGAGGATTTTAATGTCTAGGTAAAAATCAGTGGGACTTCCAACATAAATAAACCTCCTTTGTCTTTATCTCAGGTGTGGAAAGCTCAGAATTGTCATCAGACAAGACTGTGGGTGTTACTTAAAGCTGCAACTTGCCCAGCACCCAAAAACATGACTGGTCTTTCTCCCAGTGAGAGGTCTGTGGCCATGCAAATGAAATAGGATTATTGATATGTGTGCCAAAATCCTGCAGCAGCACAACAGTAGAGAAAGAATGATTAATATTAATTCTTAATTATTGCAATTCAGTTTTTGGGATGTAGAGATCTTCTGCCACAGGAAAACCTCATAAATATCATTGCATTATGACACTTAATTTATTCTGCTGCTATAGAGTGGCCTTAATTTACCAGCCCCTTTGATCCTAGCACACAGGATCTGCTTCTGAAAAGTATTATTTCTTACACAATGAATTTGTTTTCCCTCTGCTCCCCAGCTGGGCTGGATGCAGTTTCATCCCCTTTGTTTTTCTGGATTGGGAGTTGGTTTCTAAATGCCAATGGCACATCCTAGAGCCTTTAATCTTCCCCTGCTACCTCAGTGCCTACCAAAGAGCCCATCAGTCTGCAGCCAGCATCACTTGCACAGTCAGATGTGTCTGGCACAAGTCAGAGTGAGCCAGGAAAGCTCATCAAGAATTTCTGTCTTGCCAAATCTGAGGGATGAGGTTACTCTCTGTTAGTCAGCAAAGATTCTGGGAAAATCCATCTTCCCAGAGTATCCCCAAGCCTTAATTAGAGAAAGGATTCATTCTCAAACAACATGCTGTCAAGTTCAAGAAAAATAAAATCCATTCCTTATTTTTGTTTCTCAACTCCTACTTTCAGTCTCTATCGCTGGTGTTCATGAGTTCTGTAATGTCTCATCTGAAACGTGACATTAATAAAACCTACAAATACTGATTTTATTTAGAAAAGAAACCTGTGTAAAATAGATTGTACTTAATCATTGGCTGGTGTGGAAAAGGCAAGTAGTTCACCTGGGTAGCTTTCTTTGCACTAAGTCCTCAGGACAGGACAGGAGACAGAATTAGCCAAATTTCTCTGTGGAAGAACAAAAGGTGATGACTTGCTAAAACAAAAATGCAACCAATTAGCAGCATACTGTCCTGGGAAACCTGCTTTTGTAGCTTTCTCAGCACTCTACTTATGAAAAAATAATTAGGGAACAGGGGTTTTATGGCAGAAGTTGTTCAAAATTGGCCTGGAATACTGTTTTTTAATTTTTGATGTTCAGAGTAACCTTCTTGGCAAAGCATTCCTCACGCAATAGAAATCTGTATGGAGTAGGTCATATGTAAAAGCACACAGGGATGAAGGAGTCATCCCCGAGACACGTTTGGTTTATGAACAGGAGTAAATTGAAAACACTGATTGGAACATCTGGATGCAATGCTTTTAGATGACTCTTTGCAGGAAGGCACAATCAAGAATTGCTTATAGTGCAGTTTTAGGCCTGTTTGCAGGCAGGAGGGAGTTTGCCAAAAGTTGAAGCCTCACGAACATTGCTGTCACTGTTTGCAGCGCTGAGGTAAAAGAGCGGGCAGCAGAACTGGACACCTCATTGTCAGTCCCAGCTGAGTTCATCTATTTGCCAGCCCACTGAAGTGCTCACAGAGTTTGCTGGCCAACTTCTTTTTTAATAGGAATGTTCTTGATCTACAGCAGAGGCACTTGAAATTGTTCCTGATGGTGTTACTGTGATGCGTGAAATCGAGGAGGGCTTTTCAACTGCTCGGCAAGAGGAGAGCTGGCACAATGGTCACAGGCTCAAACACAAAGGGTGTGTGCAGGCAGGGCTCCAACACGAGGACTCTGCTGTCCTTGAAGCGTATCTGGCTCCTGCAGAAGTCAGCCTATGGAATTCAAGCACTGTTGCTTGCCCAGTCTTTTGCTATATCTGGCTGAAGGAGGAAAAGTTCTTCACAGTCATGATAATGTAATTTCTTTAAGTAGAGGGACAGATTGGAAAGAGCATGAAATGTGCACAGTATGAAATAATGGCCGAGGCAAATCTGATAGTTTTATATCATCTTTGATGAAGGAGTTTGAAGTGTGGGAATTTGGAATGGTTCTTTTTTGTAATGGTTTCAGACTTGATATGATAATGACCATGTGCTGTTCCAGTGTGAACATGATCCAAAGCAGTTCATATACTCTAAACCCATGAAGATAGGCTGTCTTAAAAGGATTTATCATCTTTTGTTATATCTGTCCACAAGATCTGCTCCAACAGATGTGTAGGGAGAACTGACAGGCACAATGGTGGAGGCAGTGGAGGGGAGAGAAAATTCATGACTGCACTGGCAACACTTGGCATTTCTGTTGATGCCATGGTTTGTACTCTTGATTGAAATGGGAAAGACGTGCTTCCAGCTCTACTGCCATTTAGACACAGCAGAGTTTTTTATTCAAATGCAACTGAAGTATTTTAAGAGAGCCTCTTATCAAACAGTAATATTTTGTACAAGAAATTAAGGAAAAATGAGACTTTGCAGTCATGTATGAAAGAGTTTGACTTAAGTTCTCAGTGTATATTCTGTTTTATGTAACATTATAAAGTTTTGTCAGCTTTCTCCAGTATGGCTTGATTGGGACAGAAAGGAACTGTCTCAAGTAGTTCATCCAGATCCCCTACTGCCTTTTAACTTCTGTGTAGTCCTACTCTTAAGTTGTACACATCAGGCAGCTGTGGAAAAAATATTACCTTGCCTATGCTAGATTTTTTAATTTTCCCCCAAGAAAGTGCAGCATCTTTATGAAGGTGATATTTTTAAGTGCCTGAGGAGATATTTGTCTGTGAACACGGTGTGCATGAGTGGCAATGGTAGTGGGTTTCAGTGTGGGGAAAGTGAGGATTTTTGTATTTGTGCTCTCTCAGTGTTCAAGGCTGCCCATGTATAATACTGATGCCAGTGCCTTTGGCATCTGACTGTTCACTGTCTGCATTTGGTCCTGAGGGAGGGCTGGATTACATGGACCTCTGCTAGTCATTTAAGCAGTCTAGTGAAGCCAGTTAATCATTTTCTGAAGAGAAACCAAATCAGAAATTTAAAGCTGCAGAGTTACTTGGAACAACTAAAGAGTCAGGGTCTTGTAAATAGTGCTTAGACTATAGCTCTTTGCTGAGCTGATCTGGTTTCTTTCCTCAGAGGCTCTTTCCAAGTTCTTTTTCCACAGCATCTTACTCCATGAGGATTTTGTTCACCCTGTCAAAACTGCACTCTTGACTCAGCTTTTAAAAATTGCTATTTCTGCACAAATGCCTTTGAAAGGGCTGAAGTTCATTGTGTGCTCTGTCACTGCCTCTCAGATCTTACTTAATCATGGATATTTATTGAGGACTGGGAATTTTGTAGAAGGTAAGGAGAAACTGCTCGTTTCTCTTGAGTTTAAAAACCAAGCACAATGACAACAACCCTTGAAATGACTTGGAATGGGGAACCATGTGGCAACTCAACAGAGAAACACAGGTTATAGGGAATAATTAGCCTTATTTTTCCTTTTTATTCTATCACATTTATTGTTATCATATCTTGATCTGTCAGTACTTATCCCTTGGCAGCAGAAGATTAGGTTTTTGATCCTGAAATGGATCTCTCTAGAAAGAAGGGTGGGTTTCCAATGCAACTGTGAAAGAAACACTGCAGGTTTAATGCTGATAGAGATGCTTGGATTCCATGTTTCAAGAACACTTATGGCAGCTTCAACATTTCAAGCTTAGCGAATTTATTTGTTGTAGTATTAATAAATCTGAGAAGATATGCCTCAAACATATCCTAAGGACAGAGGAAAAGGAGTGAGAAACCCAAAGAGAAAATATTTCAGAGTGAAGTCTTCTGGCAGGTAATCCTAGGTGGGTGCATGCAAGATTTTCTGCTGTTTGCCAGAAGAGAAAGAGTTCTCTTTATGAGCTTTTTACCTGGCAGCTACAGTAAAACACCTGGTCATTATTTCAGTGACTATTTCCTGGTAGACTTAGGCTCCTCTACCCAGTTTAATGTGCTCAGTGTATCCCTGTATACCACACCAGAATGTAGAATGTACACAGGGTGTTTAATTTGATGTGGTTTTGAAAGAATTAATTAAACCTTTCATTTGCTATTATGCAAACAGTAATTAATTTCAAATTAGCGTGCCAGAAAACTGAAATGTGTGGGGAGAACTGGGTGGTTTGTTTCCATTTATCTCTACTTCCATCTAGACATGTCAGCATCACTCCACTTGAGCATGTATGTAGAGAGCAGAGAGAAGTTGGGCAATCTTTTATTTCAAGTGGAATGGCCCTCTACAATAGCAGTGAATCAGCTCTATTTTCTACTGTCATGGCTTCTGAGGGTTAGAGCAAAACAAACTTGAAAACCACAAGAATTGAAGGTTGTTAGGTGAAGCCTGACCATATGTCATCCATAAGGACCATATTGCCAGTATCCCTTGCCCAAGTGTGCATCTTCTGTGCTTTGTAGAGCAGGATGCTTACAGTATATATTGCAAAGTTATTTTCCAAGTTCTTGCTTGTGTCTTTTGAAAAATTTGTTTGTTTTTGTGTTCTTCTGAGGCTGTTTATCTTTGCCTCATTCTGGGAGCACTGCAAGTCTTCAGTTTGCATTTCAGCACTGCAGAGCAAGGAGGGCAGGAGCTTATAGCTACCCCAAAAAAGAGGGGGGAAAAAAAAAAAAAGATGTGCATACTTGCTTTTTTTGAATTTTTTTTTTACATATCAGGGGTCTGGTTAAAAAAAAATCCACTGAAGCTAACAGGACTGAATCTATTAATCTTACTGGATTTTGAACTAGGCTTTAGTCTCTGCTCTTGCGTTAACCAGTAGGAAAAAATCTGGTTTTTGAATGTGCTGCCAGCAGATGTCTCACACGTTTCCTTATGACAGCAGATTAATGATTTAGCTCACTTTGATCACGCAGCTCCGAGAAACTGAAAGTTCATGACATGGGTTTCATTATGTTATGGACAAATCTTCAGTAGCTGCAGCATCAATTACTTTTATACCTTTCCTGAAACAGGGTTTGTACACTAATCAAACCAGAACAAAATTTCTTTTGGTGGTTTTGTGCTCAATATGAAACTTAATGTACCTAAAAATGTCTAACTCCTCACATTAAAATTAATTTATATTTCAAGCATTCTCATTTTTTATTTACTCTTCTGCCCTTCACACTGCTGATGCAAAGGGCCTCTAAAATGGCCTGGAAATCACAATTTATCACAAATGTAAAGAGTTTGGCAGAGTACCACCGATGCAAATGACGTTGGCTGTGTTCTCCCATAATAACTGCTTGCATTAATTATTCCTTCTGGTAGCAAAGGAACACTCTGAATTACACTGTATTTTACACAGCTTGGCATTATACAGAGATTGCTACTAAAAGCCTCAGAGGGCCAGTTGTGCTATGCCACATCCCATTTCAGAGCCATTTTCAGAGGTTCAGTGCTTTGCTGTGTGTCTGAGGTCTGTGCAGGCTGTGAGCTGCTGAGTTCTCTTAGCCATGGAGCCAGAGAAGGATTAATAATAACATTTGTGCTCCCTGAAAAGTTCCTAGCAGCCTGATTAGTCTGCTTGCAGAGCTGGAACGCAGCAGGAATAGTAGACCAGGAAAGCAGAATTGTTGTCTGTTCACTTGAGATATGAGAGTGATGGTATAAAATTGAGAGCTACCTCCATTTTCTATAGAAACAAGAGAGATCTCTCTCCAGAAAGAGAAAAGCCCTGGTGCTTTTGTGCCCCTGGAGTTGCAGGAGAGTGGCTGCCATTTTCTGCATTCAGACCTAATGAGCTCCTGAATACCTGGGAAAACAACCTATGTAACATAACCTACCTGTCCTTATTCACAGGAATGCTGGTGCCACAATAACAGGGATGACTCTGAATATATTGCATTTTTTGCTATCAGCAAGGCCTGTGGAGCACACTCAGACCACCTTGTGTCCAGTGTGATTCCCGAGCAGTTCCCTCCAGGAGAAGGACTTTGTCGTAAGCTTAGACTGAGGTTGACGTGTAGAAGTCAAATATTTGCCTCATATTCCTACCACTACTTACCACTCCACTTGCAGTTGCACGTTTTATTTGGGCTTCAGTGAAACATAAACATTTGCCTTCAAGTAACTTGATCCATTGAAATTGGTTGGAATGCCAACTAACTTGGGAAAAACGTGCCGAAATCTCGCAAGCTGAGAGAGATTCTTACGGCAACGAGCAGGATACAGCGGCAGAATGACCCACAGGCACGAACGTTTCTGCCGTGTCTCCAGGAGCTCCGCTTCCCTGAGCAAGGGTTTGACGGTTTGTGGCTGACTGGAATATTTTAGAAGCGATCAGAAAGCCAGATTTATGGAGAGTATTTGGCCACATCAATGAGTACATGACATGAGCATGACTTGGGCACGCTGCTTTTTCCTTGAACGTGTGGCTGTGTTGCTCGGAGACTCGCTGTTCACAGACAGCCCAGATTTCCCTGACAAGGGGGCATCACACCCACTGTGCTGCTCCCTGGCTTCAGATTCCTCCCCCAGTGAACTGAGGCTCTGATTTAAACTGTTGTTTGAGTCAGCCTTTCAGGCAGAGCGCTGAAAAACTAGGTAATTGCCATCCAGTTATAAAGCCAGGTAATTTGATGTTGGAGCTGGCCTTGTGAAATGCCATTTCAAAGAAATGCCCCTGTAAACCAAGCAAGGCTTGTTGGAACTGCTGGAATGAGTTGAGGGGAGGCCCTGAGGGCTGGAGATTGTCTTCTATGAGGAAAGGCTGAGAGAGCTGGGGAGGTTCAGCCTGGAGAAGAGAAGGCTCCAGGGAGTTCTGAGCTCCTTCCCATGCCTGAAGTGTCGCAACTGGAAGCGCTGTCCCTGCTTGTCCAACCTCTCTGGCTTTGCTCCATGCCAGCAGCAGCACATGGCTTCTCCTGGCTCTGAAGGCAGGCAGACAAAACCAGGCAGGCTCACAATAGATGCAGCAGACAGTCTAAGTTATAAATCAAAAGAAATTCACCAGTTCTGTCAGACAGGATCCCACTCCAGCTAATGATACTTCATTATGTTCTGGAAAAGAGATGGGGCTCTGATAGGTCTAATTAAAAGGAAAAGAAATGTAATTTCTATGTCTCTCTTTCACTGTATTTCTGCACAGATGTTTTCAGGGTGGTTTCCAGGTAACTCCTGAAATCGTGATAGAATTGTTGGAGACTGATTACGTGCAGTGATTCATAATCCATTGTTTATGTAGCACTGGGGCTTATACTGCCCTATAGTACACAAAAATGATTACAAGATATATGATGGAAAGAGATGAAGTCATATCCCTCACAAAACATAAATAAATTGAAAATTTGTCCTTCATGTGAGTACAGATCTTGTCTTTACCTTTCACATCTTTCCAGAGGCAGAGTTCTGTTGTAAAAATGTAGTTCTTATTGAAGTACAGTGTCTAAGGCCAATTCAGCAAAGTAAACTTTCTCAGTATTATGGCTTCTTGCACTTCCAGCTCCAATTCAACATCCCCTGCATGCCTTGATTTGAAAATCCATAATGGAAATTATGTTACCAAGTGAAATGGAAAGGAAAGAATCTGAATAATATAACACTCACAATAAAAATGCACTGAAGTGTTCTGACAAGATCTTTAAAGGCACAAATACTGTTAGGTTGGGAAGGCCATTAATGTAGCACAAGGCTTCTCTTTCTTCTGGAGGCTTTGCGTTATCTGAGCATATTTTCAGTTCTAAATTGGAATTTTAAAAACACACAACGCTTCAGTTTTGCTATTACAAACGGTGTAATGCTTTCCTTTCTCAGATTTCTCTGAATGTTTCATTACTTCAATGCAATTTCTGTAGAGCTTCTCACTTCAAAAGTCCTACCAAAATATATTAAAACAAAATTAACAGAGATTTGCTCCTGGGGACTTCTTCCTGCCCATGGAAATGGGTGAGCTTTAAGGTCCCTTCCAGCTCAAATCACTTTGTGACTTAGAGTTCATTTCTCAGCTCTCGGTACAGTCAATGGATGTGCCCTTGGTGGACAGTCAGGAATCTGTACACGTGGTTGTCTTGTCTGGCTGCTTTAATTCAGAATTCTCCTGATTTTATCCTGCACTGAGCCCTTCATTTCAGTCATGGTAGGAAATGTAGCTACTCATGTGTTTTCTGTCTAGTTGCAATTCGCCTGTATTTCCCCTGTGTGTCACAATTAAAACTATAAGTCTTTGGAGTGCAATTATGTGTCTGTGGGTCACTTTAGAACTGCCTGCTCATGTTTTAAAATACCTCTGTTGGGATGAAAATTGGCATGACTGTATTCTGTTTTATTTCTATAATTAAACTCCAGATATTAGGTAGCATTTATTGACTAAATTGAATTTTACCTCTATTTTCCTGTGGCCTGCAACAGCAACCTTAGAATTTATGTTGACTATTAAGCAAAGAACAAGTTTTTCGTTTGTTCTCATATAACAAATTATGTAAAGCTATAGCACTTCTCTGTGCAATTATTAGCAATGGTTTTTTTATATTTGACATGATGGTGAATGGTAGGTTTAATGAAACTTCTGTTCATCCTAAATTGGCTAAGGTAATAAAAATATAAGCCTGCTTTTAAAACAATTTAGAAATGTTAAAAGCAACTGAATAATTAGAGACCTAGTCATTTTGTCTCAAAGTAGGTAAAGTTATGACTATCAGATTTAAAACACCTAAAATGTTTAAAAATTTAGATGTTACAAACTAAGCCTCATATGTAGCATAAATATTTTTTGAGCAACTTCTTAAATTTGTAAACATCAATGAAGGTGTACAAGACCACAGAAGACATAACAAGAACCCTAGCCCATTAAAATCTCTTTTAAATGTCTTTTATAATTACTAGTAGATGTAATATTAGTTTGTAGGATATGAAAAGATTTCAAAAGTCTGTATCTAGGCTAAGGAAGCTGAAAAATGTTTTTCTGCTGCATGTGGTCATAATTATCTTTTCAAAGTGTAACAAAGACAGATTACTTCACTGACTCTTATCAATAACTGCTAACATAGATGTATTTTAAAACTTCCAGGACTATTAATCTAAGGATTCATTGGAGCCTGAAAAACAAGACTAAGAATGAATCTTGGGGAATTTTCAGAGGAAAAATGAAATTCTGCCTACTGGAACATCCTCATTCAGGTATGTGGAATGCACACATTTAGGAATGGCCCTGTTAGATGTCCTGCCAGTGAAGAGAATTAGCAGTGAGGAAATATCTGCCATTTATCTCCCCTTTCACACCAGAGTCAGCCTTTCAAGTTTTTTATTAGTTCTCACATTTCAAGCTATGGTACATTTAAAATCTGGAACAAATACATTCAAAGCATTTTGTGTGACAACTAAAGATCCACCAAGTGGAATTAACATGGAGAGTGTTCGTACTTAAGCAGGAGAGAAGGGGAGGACAGCACAGGAGGAAAATCAGAAACAAATATGCCTGTTGATCCTCCCTGGATACGTTGTGTTGTCAGCAGAATCCACAATTTTAATTTATTTGCAGAGTTTTCTGGAATCTTTCAAAATATTAAATTCAGGTTAAATCTTTTGCCTTTAAAAAATAATTTGAAACCAATGACTTCTTTTTATTTTGGTGAGAGTATGCTGCCAGCATGCTTGCTGTCTTCTCAGTGAGTGATTTTGCCAGCATGTGCCTTTTTGTGCCATTTGTTTACAAGCAAAATACTTTTCAGCTTTGCTCTTGGGCTCCTCAGGTTTTTGTTAGCCATGGGATATCATGGGACAAATTCTACTCTGCTGGGTCTATCAGCAAATAGAATGAATTGTCGCATCTTCAGTTGTTTGGGTCAACTCTTTTGCCTAATCTCTGTTTGAGGCTTTTATGCTACCATTCCCTGGAGAATGACAGGAATTCATATGGGATTTATTGGTATCAGCCAGCTGCTGCTGTCTGCTGCTAATGCTGTGATCTGTCAGGTACAGTAATTTATTGAATTGTCATGCTTTCTGGCTTTTGAGGGGCTGTCCATAGACATAAAAAACCAAATCTTATGTTTTCTTAACTGTTTGGTTGTCAGACCTTTTAGTGAAAGCATGTGATGCCTTTGTGAAACAAGCAGAGCTCTCCAACAAGAGAGAGGCTGCGGAGGTCTTAGTTCATACTAAGTATAGCCAGATGTACTGGTGACTGTCAGGAGTGTGCTGACATTACATCCAGGAGTTTGCACAAATATCTTGCTAAAAATGTAAGCTGTGATCTTGGATGAATTTCTCCCTATCAAACAATATAAAACATCTGTCAGATAAATCACAGGCTGTTACTGACAGAGCTGTGTGAGTGGAACACTCCATCTTTAAAGTGCTTTCTGAAAGGCTGCAGGAATTCTTGTGCTAAAGGTATAATATTCCACACTAAGAAGTACAATATGCTGCATCTGAAAAATAAAGTCACAAAACCTATATGTACCTAGAGTGTTAATGGTTTTTAACAAGGAGGTGAGAAACTACCAAAGATAACCAAAGCCGCATAAACTAAACATGAATGCTGAGATGTCTGCCCCAATTTGTAATGATGCCTTTTTACAGTCTTTTGGGCAATGCTACAAAAAAAAAAGGGGGTTACTCTCTATATTTTTACATGGCACGCATTGCAGTTTGCCCAGTGAGTTAATGAGCTTGTGGTGCCTGACATGGCACAGCTCTGGGACATCAAAGGCTTTTGTTGCATGACATGGGGAGAGAGCTAGAAAGGAATCAAGATACAAGAATGATGAAAAGGGTAAGTGCTCAAAGCTTGCCAAAGCAAAGAGAAATACAGTTGGTTGCTTCTTGTGTTAAAAATGGACGATGTAGTAAAATGGTACATTAGGAACTCCTCACCTTATTCCTCGGCAGAAATCTCATTAAGCCAAACAAAGTGCTCTTAAAAGCCCTGTGCACAGGATCAGAGGTCTCAAGATACAACAGTTTAAATTAAAGACGCTAAAAATATGGGAGATTTTCTTTTATGGATTGTTGCAGTGTTCAAAAGCCACCAATTAAAAATTAATAATATTGAAAAGGAAATTATATTGGAATCAAAGTCTTCCCTACTGGATCATGCTTTTCAATAGCCTGGGTTAATGGCAAATTCCCAAGTGGCACTAAGAAGAAGTTCCAAATGCTGTAAAATACTGCTCTTATCTGCCCAAAATCAAATGAGATGTGAACTTTTAAACTCTATAAAGTAAGGTTGTTCTGAGGCTCATGCTATGAGTTTGGCATCTGGGAGACCTGGATGAGTTATTTGCTCTGACTCCCTGCAAACCTAGGCTGTATTTTTGAGGCCTACAGAGACCTAAGTTTACTCACTTTGTGCTTTGGGTTTTGGCCATGCTATGTTTACTGAAAGTAAACTCCAGGTACTGTGTGCTCTCCAGTTCTGGGGAATTGTGTCATTCCCAGTCTGGAAGGGGTTTATGTCTGGCAGGTTTGTAGCTCAGGAAGACTGAAGGCTGCTCCATCTGCAACAGAGTTCATACACAGCCGCTTGGCTTCTCTGTGTGTCTTGCCCTCCACATACAGCTGTTAAGGATAACTATCCTTTCCCACTGCTGAATTTTACAGATAAGCACATTAGTTGGGAAGTACAGGGGAAATGAAAGCATAAACCTTCATTTATTAATTTGCTAAAACACATCCAAAGAGATTATGCAAAAAATATATTTCTGAAAGCTTTAGAGCTTTTTAATTAATTCATCTAATCTGTTAGCAAAAGAGAACTAATTTATTATTTAGTATTTTTGTGGAACATCTCTATTTAGTGACATTACAAGTGCAAAGGATAGAGAGTGCTTTGTCCACTCAAGGACACTCATTTAAAAAGAGGTTTTTAAAACACTTGTGTAATTTTTTCAGCTCAGTAATGATGAAGGTAAGAACCTACAAGGCCCAGAAAAGCAGGTACTTATACCACAGGGAAATTTTTTGCTTCTAGGCCTAATCTTGCTGATGTCAGTGGTAATGCTGCTGACTTCAGTGGGAGCAGGTATTTACTCTAAAAGCATCTGTAGCACGTCAGCTTTATGCAAGTGAGGTATCCTAGTGAACTCAAAACCAGTTTTAGATTTACCTCTAAAAAACACTTGGAATTTGCTTACAGGAGGTGGCTTATAGCAGCCACTCCTGAGTAGCGGGGGCCATGACTTCCCTGTGTTTTCCAAAGCACTCTGATTGAAGCTGAAGTTGTTGCTAAAAAGTGGAAACACTTCGAAATGGATCCAGGATAGAAATAGCATTTGTCAATCATGTTTTTCAAATAAGAGAAGTCGTACCTTAAAGTAATATTTTACTCGGCTATGCAGTGATTTTTCTTTGAAGGAAATGCTGCCAGTTCTCACTTTGTTGTCAGTCACCCACAAGTTAGGAACAGTTTGGAGTTTCAAAACTCAATCTGAGAAATTTAATTGCTCTTTATGTACAACTCTTTCTCTTCTCCTGTCTCTTCCAGCAGGAAGTCCCAACTCTGAACCCAAAAAGTCAATGTATTTGTTAGAGGTTCTGCTTTTTCCCTATATTTATGAGTTATAGGTAACATCTCACGTAAATCTGTAGTTCTGGACAGAGAATGAAGCAGTGTAGAAGAAGATACTTATGTTATATTCTGATTTGCTGATGATGATCTGTTTCTCTGGACTTTCAGCTTTATCTTTGCTCTCACAAATGTCAGTCCCATTCATCTTTCCTTAGTGAGTGCACTGAGAGAAGGCCTTTTCAGCATGGCCTGCCTATTTCAACCACTGTGATTAGGTCAGTAAGAACTCACCTACAATTTACACTAGGCAGCTGGCTCGTGCTGGAAGTGCTCTTTGAGAACACTCTGAGAGCTGGAAGTATTCTTGGTGAGAAATACACTCCAAAGTATATAGAGGGATGTAATTTCCACTGCTGTAGATCTCATCTTACTGTCAAGTGTTGCAGAAAATACCAGACACATTCACCCATCAAAATCAAGCTGGAGTAAACCCTGTCTTCCTACTGTAAGTTGTCACTAACCATATGCTGCAACTGATTCCAAGTTACCAAGATCTGGGAGGTCAGTCTGTTCAGGATTTCTTGCAGAGACATAATCCTGTTCAGATATTGCATGAGAGTTATGCCAGTAAATATCATTCCCACAGCTGGGATATCGTCAGTGGCACCATCAAACAGGTAAGGCCTGCCTATCAATCCTTGCAAACATTTTCAAGAAATGTCCAGAAAAGGTCAAGATACTTTCCCACTGCTTTATGGATTCATGTTTGTTTAGGTGGATTTATGGTTATTTTTATATGCACATGTGAGATTTCAATTGAAATAAAATTTGTGGGATGATCTTGTGGTATGGGTAGCATTGCTTTTTTTAATTAAAAAGAAGACCTCCAGTTCTAACTCACCTGAGCATTCCCTTTCATTGGTGCTTGTGTGCAGACAGAGAAAAACTCCACATGGTGGAAACAAAAAGGAGTTACCTCTGTAAAATCAAGGTTCAAAACTTTCATGCCTAAAAGACTAGGCAGCAAAGCAGAAACTTTCCTAAAGTAGTTTAAGCAAGGTGAATAAAAGCTGCATTTGAAAGCATCACCCCGGATAATTCTCCAGCTTAGCTGTCTATGGAACAGTTACTACTAAAAAAACCAAAAAATATTTATCAACTATATTGCACAGTAGCATTTGGGAAAGCAACCATTTTCCAGCCCACTCTTGGGAAAAAGAAGTGACGTTTGTAGGTGAAAATACCAGCAAGCAACATGAAACCATCATGCTTACGGTATCCCTTTTCTTTTTAACTCGAGCTGAATCATATATAATTGACTGTCTGCAGACTATAGAAAGTGTTTTCATGTCTGTGTATCATTTTATTGAATATATTCTGAAGAAGTTTTAAAACCTAATGACTTTAACGAAAACATTAGAAAACTTGAGAAATAATCAGAAATATAAAAGCAGAGCTGAAAAGAACCAAGCTGGTGAGACATTTAAAGAGTTTTTTCTAGGGAGTTAACACCTGTAAAATGCTGTCAGTGCAAGTGCAGCAATGTTTTATTGCAGTCTGTAAGAAAGAGTAAGTGTGGTACTGGGGGAATGAAGCCATTGAATACCTTCAGTGCCACTTCAGACCTGACACTGATTCTGCTTGCTTTCGTGTGCTAAAGGTAGGCCTATGTGGTACTCATTTCAGCTGTAATGCAAGATTTTACAGCTGGGATACCTATTTTTCAGCAAAGTCTGTCTCTAGCCCAGTCTTCTGGCTCAAAGAAATGCTACTGCATGGTCTTCTATCCAAGAGATCCAGACACATTGCAAGGTTTCAAAATGATACAATAAGCAAAGTGAATATCCCAACACTTAATTTCAGCAATTTTGAATCCTATGAGGGCTTCATGCTAATGGCATAAATCATTTGCTGATATAAATTGATAAAACTTCATTCAAACTGAATGATTCATGGACATACTAAAAATTAATTCAATCCAATGTAAATTCTCCTTGTGCTAAAAAAATCTACATTTTAACTTCCAAGTTCTAATGACCTCTGAGAGAATTACAGCTGGCGTTTATTGTATTTCTGATAAATTACTCTTCTCAAACATATACAAGTGCTGATGTGTTTTGCTTAGGCTAATATTTCACCAGCTGTCAAAGTGACCAGAGTTCCTGTAGGAAATTTTAGTAGTAAGTGAACCAAGCTGTGGCTTCTGATATTGTCCCAACCTTTATTATGCTTAACCCCTGAATCCTTGCCATTGGTTTGCAGATGTAAAATCGTGACTCGGTTGTTAACTTCATGTTTCCATGTGGCAGTGGTTATTATATCCAAAACCCACTGAAATAATGTGAAGGATCTGTTAAACTAGCAGAGCAAGGAAATATATATTGCATCAAAATTTAACTGTAAGATGAGAAGCAGCATTGCAGAATCTCAGTGACGTGAGGGCACAATGGGTTGAATGCTGTTGAAATTTGTTGAAACAAAAACTAAGGCAAGGGCAATGGAATAAGGAAAACTGTTTTTGTACTCAGAAGATTTTGAAGTTATCAGAAAAAAGCATTTGTAATCTTCAGTATGAAAAATAATGTAGGATGTTTGTTTTATTATATGATTAAATCCTAGTTTTGAAATGTTAGGTAATGCTAACAAAAACAGTCATAAGTTTGCAGCAGTTTCATTCAAGCTGAAAATTTTCAAATTACTCAAAAAGTGCATGGGAGTTTGGCTTGTGACAGTTTGAGATTTCCAACTTTCTGCACACACAAAAAGTGGAAAAACCAATATTTCTGAAATGTTCAGAGATAATAAAATAATTTCTCTTCCTCCTCTAATGCAGTATGTAAAAGCTAGGATTCATCTGTGTGGGATCTCTCCATCACATCTTGTTTATTACAATAGGGGAGGCAGTGGAGTTGAGCTCTCAACCTTTTCAGAAATGAACTAAGGGATGGTTTTTAATCTCTTGGCTGCCTAGTGTTGAATGTGTTCCTACTGGATAGAACCAAGTAAAAGTGCACGTTGGAAATGAGAGGAGGCAAATATGGAAAGAGTAAGACATGGAAGCATTGGATCTCTGGCAGCAAAGCCTGTAACATATTTAGTATCTGAAATTTTGCTACACAAACAAGTGAGAAAACAGCATTATGTTTATTTAGAATATAGAAAAATTAGGCCAGAGGCTTGAAGATAATTTGTAGCTGAACTGTTGAATTATATGAGAGTTGGATGATTTATTGGGATTTTGATTTCAGTTCAGTTCCTTCTCTTGCCATTAACTGTGTATATTTAGATTGTTACTGAGGAAGAATTATTTCTTAACACGTGTTTTCCTGCAGAGTGACAAGTACAAGGAATCTTGAGCTCAGTGTGTAGGATTTCTGGGGACCCTGGAGGTCCATGGAAAGCAAGGCAAACAACTATAAGATTTCCATTTCTGTCAAGTTTATTTTTTTCTGCAGTTTCACCTTTAATTCCTAAACATTTCAGCCTGTTTCTTCCTGAAACCCATGGTAATCTTAGTTTACCTGGAAGCTTCTAAGTGAAGGGCATTCAGCTGCTCCTGTATCTGATGAAATTGAGAGGTTAAAAAATATCTATACCAAAATAAAATATAAGTGTAATATTTATATGCATTTATATTTATAGAGGGACAGACTCTTTTTAAACACTTTTACAGCCAAAACCAATAGGAGCTGGTACTTGAAATACAGCTTGGAAATTGCTCTCACCAAGAAGAAAGGCTTCTGAGTTCTCTGGAGAAAATTGGTTTTCATTGGATTGAATTATGAGCATTCCAAATTGAGTATTGAGAACACTCTGGGTTTTGCAGGAGCTTTTCAAATGGGCTCATAAATTGAGCAGATAAGGATGGCTGGTGCAAAGAGCTCCTTAAAGGAACTCTTGACTCAGGAAAAGTTTCATTGCTCCAACAGTTCTGGTAATGAGGTACAAGTCAATAAATGGAGAGTGTTTAATTTAGTTGTAGCCAAGCTGACAGCAACCAGCTAACTCACTCTTAAAAGTGAATTTTCCCCTCTGTTGGAGTATATTTAGTAGAAAATGTTAACTAATGGGTTTTTCAGCTCAATTTGCTTCTTTAATCCAGCTTAATCCTTAAAACAACCATGACATACTGTAGGTACATGAGCACTGCCCTTGAAATCTCTGGTTTCCATCTGTGGGAGCATGGAGTTTTCTCTGCCTCATCTCTTGCCTGAGGTCAGAAGAGTGTTGTAGGAGCCCAAAGGGAAGCTCTTGCCTGTGTTGCAGCGATGGCTGTCTCTGGGGTCAGGAGTATGGGTTCTGACCCTGCCATCCCTAGGGAACAGGCAAAAACTCCTCTCAGCTCTCTTACAGACTTGAAACTTTCTTTCTAGTGCTCTGTCCCTAAAAGCTTTCCCTGACAAATAGAGGGGTTGTCTTTCAAAGGGAAAACACGGAACTTGTCAGCATTGCAATGAGGAGAGATCTGAAGTTAAGTACACACAAGGACAGGCCAGAAACTGCTAATCCCAAGGGTGTAGGGAAAAAACTCAACATTCTCAGCTTCTTCTCCACAGATAAATTTTCATCAGAGCTTTCCTAGACTGAATCCTTTTTCCCTTTGCTTTCCACCACAGAAACCAGTCTTTAATTATTTTATAAATGACAAGACAAATTCATACTGACAGCCCTCAGTTCTTTCCTGAACTACAGACATGGCAAATTTCTTTTTTCTCCATGTCAGCTATTTTGTCACTGCTTGAGCTTTAGATGTGATATAAACACACCACAGGATGCAGTGAACATAACCAGGCTAGAATCAATTTATCTCTGCACATACTGCTTTTACTTCTTTGCACTTTGATTTAAAAGCATTACACGAAATCCTCATCTTAATACAGTCACAGGTTAAAATTCTTTAGTGACACGAAGGGAATTAGTTATCTGCCATATTAGCAATGTTAAGATTATTGATGAGCTGGTAATGAAGCAACATAAATTACCCTCTCATTAAATCTTAGTAATAAGTTACTATTTGGTGTAAATAATTGAGCAGTGTTGATTATTAGCCACTGTGATTTCTTGTCTTAAAAAGGGAAAGCAATTCTGTGGTACGAGTAACAAAGAAAAGATTTAAGCAAAAGAGTGATGTTTTGATTCTTTTTTCCCTGGATTTCAAGGGATCCAAATAGAAAGACTTTTTTTTTTTCTTGACAAGTAGGTATTCTGTTATTCTAGAAGGTTCACAGGAACAACAAACTTTAACAAGCACCACCTTGAATTTGACAAATCTTTCATGAATGTCATTATTATCTGCCAATTTCTTTAGTAGTCAAATACACCCACCTTCAGCACCTTCTGTTCTACAGAAACTTATTCTGTCTGAGAAAGGCAGAATGCCTTCAATCAAAGGAGGTCTTCAGATTTTATCAAAGGAAGAATGCAGCTCAAAGAAAAGAGGAATGAATATATTCTGTTTATTCACTCCTAAATAATTTTCTGCCGAAATTAATAAATGGAGAAGTATAGGATAAACAATATAAAGCATTTGTTTAAGCATGGAGAGAAAAGAGCCAATCAAGTGTCAGCTAGAAAATAGAGAGGCTGTCTGCTAAATAAAAGTGACTGGCGTACCAGAGTGCTTTGCATTATAAAAACCTTTAATAAATAGCAAAATTTATTGCCTGTGTCAACTGAAGTGTGGATGGACCTGTGGGGTGGAGACTACACCTAAGTCCCATTTTTTAGGCCAAGATGCTTCACTTTCCTATTTCACTAAACAATACTGCTTTATTTATTTAGTGTGATTTGGTTACTTGGTAGTAACTTGTGTAAATACAGCTCCTAGTGCAGCTCACTTCCAGGGCAGCAAGGACTGGTGCGACAATTAATGCCCAGATTGCAGTCAGCTTTGCTGTTGTAATTTCAGTATCTAATATTCTTTCAAGTGCTTCAAAAATAGGCTTTAAAGAACACAGGAATTTGCAGATGCTTTTTAGCCTTTTCCACCTTTGATTCCTCACTTCCTCACAAGTAGTTCAGTACCAGTTTCTTTGAAGGGTTGGGTTGTTGCTCTTTGCACTTTTCCAGTCTCAGGGATATTCTTGTTCTTTAGAATCACAGAATATTCTTTACTGCAATGTTTATCACTAAAATGAATCTGCTGCCTTCAAGTCACAAACATTTGGCCAGTAAAGTGCAAACAGAGAAATGTGTACTATTAGAAAAACATCACTTCCTGTTTGAAGTGTGAAAATTACCAGGGAAGTATCATGTTTTGCCTGCTGAGTTCTCTTGGAGTGAAATAGCAAAAAACCCCACAGGCCAAGAATCAAGGTTGCATTTTTCCACAGGTACCAGCTTAACAAGATGCTGATGCTGTAACCAACCAAGAGTGCAGGGGGTCTCCTTTTCAATAAATGCGAGTTCCTGGCCAGCCGTGATTCCAGACAAAGCAAACTATTTCATGGCTGTCAATTACACAGATGGAGAACCACAAGATTCTCAGTCTACCTTGTTGTCCTGTAGCTACATTTTTCTCTTGCTCTTCAGCCTGTTGTTGCAGTTCCTTGTGAGATTGACTCATTTCTCCTGGCCAGTTCATAACTCCCTGTGCCCAAGGAGTGGCAGGTGAACAAATGAGCTTTCTGAAGCAGGCTGCATCATAAGGACTTCCCTGGTTTCCCCCTTTATCATCTGAAGAGTCTGTCATTAAGGCATTTCACTTGTTTAGGAACCATTTCTCAGCAAAGTGCTTATGCTAATGAGCTCTTTTTGCTCTCTGTTACACCAGCATACATAGCCAAAAAAACACTCTGAAAAAGAAATTATATTTTTAAAAAGCAGTTGAGAAGGAAGATGTTGATAGTGAACCAAAACCTACACCTGAGGCTTTTGGGCCAGGTGGCTGTTGTGCTTCTTAAGAACTCCCTTCCCTGCAGAGATGGGCAGAGGATGAGGGGTGACAGAGGCAAGAATAATCAAACTTCACCTTCCTCTGTTCCAAAAACAGCAATACTGAACCAAATGGGCTGAGACAGAAACCAGAGTGGTAAACAGTTGAGAGAAGAGCTGCTGGGCTGGAACCCCAGGTGCACTTGGGTGCCCTGCAGAGGCTTCTGAGCATGAGAGCTCCTGCCAAAGCCTGAATCCAGAGGAGAAGCAGTGACCTCTACTGCACAACTTTTCAGATGTCCTGTACCCAGCCACACACTGTAGGAATTTGCAGACACTTGCAAATATTTATGAACTACAGAGCAAACAAATTAGATTTGTCCATCAGCTTCCTTCTATAATCCCAAACAAATCTGTGGATAGCTTTTTTGCCCTTTTTTTTCCTCTAGAAAAGGGTTTTTTTTTTCTGTTTTCTTTCTGATTCTGTTATTCCTGTGTCATCTTTAACATCAGGGGTTTTTTTGGATTTTTCAAAGAAAGGAAATGACACACCTCTGGTTTTTGTATAGCCTTAGTTGTTTATTTTGCCTTCTGTAAATTCAACAGTCAGTCTATGCTGCTTATGCCAGAATCATATAGGATGCTTGCTGCTATAGCTCTTTTACTCTTTTTTTCACTCGAGCCCCCCTTTTTAAGGCTTAAAATCATTCTCAATAGAAAGAGCTTTGCTTATCAAACTACCTTTTGGGTTTGTGTGTGTAAAAACACAGTGTTCTGTCTGGTAAAAAAGAGGAAGATTGGCTGGTCAGATTATTTCCATCTAAATAATTACTTTATTGATGACTGTTCTAGTTGTTCTGTTACAATCTAGACTAGCTGTCATGTATCTCAGTGGATGTAATCCCTTTTAAAACAGAACAACAGACTTCACAAATTAGCTTTGGGAGTCCTCTCCACATTTCTGGGATCGGTAAATACTTTTACAAATAAAACAAAAGAAGTTCCTTGCTATATTTTCTCTACTTCTAATGTCCTTTGGGCATCTCCCCAGCATTTCAGTGCATACCTAAAATAAAAACACCAAAATGCACAAGATTCTACCCCACAACAACTTCTGCTCTTTGCACAGGAGCAACCAAACTTCAGCCTTTCCTGTTGCGCTTCTGATACTGACATGAATGTATCAATGGGTTCCAAGGTTTTAGGGGTCATTCTGTGACCTGGGATGCTCAGCTGGCTGCAGAACAGATGTTCCCCCAGACTTTCAGGCTTAACTATCTCATCATCTCATGATGATGTAAAAATCCTCTTCTCCTTCCTAGGATATTCAAATTTCATTAAGTAACCATACAAGTCAACTCACATGGTATCCATTATTCTTATTAACTTCACACCCCCTTCTTTCTTCATTAGCTGGCTTGTTTTAATTCATACCTCTGTCCTGCCGCTTCATTTCTTAAGTTTTCCATCATCTGAACACCACATTCTGTTCCCCAGCAAACATCACAGCCATCCTGCAAGCAGGCCAGGCCTGACAGGGATCTCTCAAAAGGCATCATTAATATTTCTTAGGTTTATATTCACTACTCCAAAAGGTGCCATCCTGTCTATGAGGAAACCTCAAAACTATCATAATTATGTTCTTCCTTTTAACCACAGGGTCTCACCTGAATCTGCCACCTTAGCCTGCATTAGTAAAGGTGTTGAGTGTGAGTAGAAAATGGAACATTTAGAAGGAGTTGGAGATTCTGACAGCAGAAGTATCTCGGATATTCTAAACTGATGTCTTGCTTAATTTAGTATAGATTTTGTCCAGTGGTTCGTGCCATAAATGCTGCTTTCTACTGGGCGATGAAGCCAGCAGTCATCCACTCCTGGATTTTAAATGCTTATGGTATCACTTTAAATCTAGCACTTAAATTCCATTTTCTCTTATTTCTCTTTTTTGTATATATGAGAAATAAGTCCTTTTCTTCAGGTGCAGATAAATGCAGGAAGCAGGTGTTCTAAAAGTAGAAAAGCATTAGATGTGGCTTCACATATTTAATACCAACTGCATAACAGCAGGGAGTTATGCTGCAGGGTGATAGGGATCTGTGCAAACCAAGGGAGCTTCACAGAAAAACTCTGTGAATATTTGTCTTCTTGAATGAAATGAAATTGAGTTTTCAGTTTCTCTGACTTGCAAGGTGGTATTGCAGTGGGTTTGGGTTTTTTTCTTGTTGCTAACAGGGCAAAATGAAACATGATTAATTAATCATAAAAGTTCTATCCAGGACATTGCATATTTATATAATAGAATAAACTAAATTCAGGAGGAAGTTGAGAAGTTGTAGTGAGTTTTCCTGCACCTACATCTAAATGTCTGGAGTGACAGCTAGATAGGAATCTTTGCTGCATCCCAGCTTGGAGAATTTCTTGGTGTCTTTCCCATAGAACATGACACACATTGAAAAAATCCCTGTGTATGCCTGGTACTTCCAGTTCTGTTGGGGTTTTTGGTACTATCTCTAATCTACACTACCTTGAGGCAAATATGCAAAGCAGGACTTTGAAATGTAGATATTAGGAACAGTTTAGTTAGGTAAAAATTGCTCATGGGAGCAATTGAGTTAGATTGAGGAATTCATCCATTAATAGTAAAAAAAATTTCGAAGGAGCAAAAAATGAGAACCACCTGAATGTTTTCTAACCCATGACAAATCTAATAATTGCTTCAGCAAAACGTTACTTTGAATATGCCTCCAAATGAGCAGAAAGAGTTCTATAGAAACTGTTACAGTGGAAGAGTAGGCACACAGCTATGGTAAGTGTGCATTGCCCAGCGTGAGTTAATTGATCCAGAGCGATTCCTGGGAAGGCTGTTCCTGAGCTTTTGCACCTGGGGCAGGACCTTCAGGGACTCATTGCCAGGTCTCTGCCTTCTGATGCAAAATACTCAGGATGCCTGATCTGACACATATTTAAATTAAGGAGGAGCTTTCCATATGAAGCGTATCAAATCCCACCTGATTTATATTAAATGCGTATTTAGCACACTTTCTCATTTTACCCAAACCCCATTTCTGGGTGATGGCCAGACAGGAAGGCAGGTTCTGTAGAACACTGATTAAAGATGAGGGCATCATGCAGAGGCTCCAATTCTCCATCAGGCAGAATTCTGAATAAATCAGTATGAGGGGCAATGGGGAAAGGAAAGTTTTGAGTACAGAGCTCCTGTATCAGCTGCTTGACATCCTTAATCTGCACAGACCCTTATTCATGGTTGGGGCAAAATAACCCTGAGGTTTAATATACCATTACTGCTAACACATGATGTTAAAACATAGGTATGGTCTGGTGGAGTCAAAGACTGTGCTGCTTGTCTCTCTGCATCCTCAGTACTGCAGGGTTTGTATATAAAAGAAGTGAGAGATTGCACTGACACTGAATTCTGTGATGTGGTAGCAATGTTATTCGGGATGAAAGCTATCAGAGGCTGCCAGACTAGGACAAGAAATAAGGCATGAGGCTTTCTTAGAGTCTTTGTTTCTCCTCCATTTTACTTGCAGGACATAGATCATAAAACACTTTAGGAGCTGGTAATCTAAACTTTGGAGCTGTGCAAAAGCAGAGTTTCTTTCAGCAGAAGTTTTAGACATTTTTAAGTCTGGTCACACTGGGGAGTAGAACAAAATGCTAGCATTTCAGAATTCTTTATGAAGAAGAAATATTTGGTATTTTAAACACAAAGTCACTTCTTTTTTTTTTGCAGTGACACATTTTAACTATTGTTCTGCTTTCTCCTGAAACAAAAGAAGATAAAAACCATGCATTCTCACAGTTTTGACTTGAATAGATTGGCATATTCAGATAAAACATGCTTCCAGTGCTCTTTTTCCAACAAGCTGTGTGAATTGCCATTTCCTTTTCAGATGGTTTCACCCTCCCCGATGACGTTCCGCATATCTAAACATGAATGAGCTTTTATACATCACAACACTTTCCTGTCACGGGCTCGGGGCCCAGGTTTCCTATGGGGAGATCAGAGTCAGTTTTCCGTGGTGAAGGCCTGGCCAGTTTGCAAAGCTGGGTTTTTCAGAGGGGTCAGAACCCCGTCCCCAGAGGGAGGTCGGTCATCCCACAGGCTGTCAGACTGAAGAGCCGTGGAAAGTCTGCAGTGGCCTTGGACCACATGTGTGCAAGTGTGACATCTGTGTCTACATTTCTTGATGGGATTCCAGGCCAGTTCTGGCCGGTCTTGGTGTGAATTCCAGCCCAAGGCACCCAGCAGCAGAGGGGCTGATTTGGCTCCCAGCCTTTCCTTTCTCTGATTCTTGCACAGAGCAATGTATCTTTGGCTCTGGTCTCCATTCCCCTGAGACCAGGCAGCAGCCAGCTGGAAGCACAAGGAGAAACTATAATAGAACTCAACTAGCAGGATTTTATGTTGTTATTAAACAGCTGTCCAAATACTGTGTCAGAGTTGCTTAGAAGAATTCTTTCTCTCAGGTTATAATGTACATTTCTCAAGCGGGATCATAATCTCACATCTTTATTTAAGGCCAGATTTATTTTGAAATAGTTTAATTCTTTGTACTTGAGAAGGATTTGCATGGCTGTAAATGGCAAGTGAATTTGGGTCATTGTGTGGCTTGTCATGCTTTGTTTGGTAAATATTGGCACAGAAGTTCTAAATCCTGTAAAAAGTGCACTTCATACCACTGCAGAATGTTCATTGTCCTTTACAATGGGGTTTTTTTGAGAAATATTTTCTCGAGCATTTTTACAATTCCAGTTTTGTATTGGTATGTTAAAAAAGAGAAAAGTTCATGGGTTTGCATTTGATCAAATTGATTAAAAATTCCCTGTTTTCCCTCCTGGAAGACACAGAGAAAAACCCCAATAAGTTAGACACTAGTCACAGCTTGTGTATATTAAGTAAAACATGTCTACTTTACCTTTTCAACTCCTTTCTAAAAAAATACTGAGGAAAAATAGGGAGCTATGGCAAAAATAGATGAGCAGAAAACTCATACCAGGACAGGTGGATTAATTGTAAATGGTGAGCTGGGCTAAAAAAGCCCCAGACAAATGAATGGTACTTAGTTTCTCTGTAAACAGAGAATTTAAAAGCAGGAATGTGAAATTACAAATAGTGAAAAACAATGCCAAACTTTACCCACCAGTTACACATAGTTCTGCATCAATGACTCCTCCTCAGTTTGAATTTCCACCCTTCTCTGATTATTTGTCATTGCCACTGTCAGAGAAAATGAAAGAGAGAATTGCAATCTGGCAGGGAGGCATTTTGATTTTTTTGCTTTTAGTACAACCTAGACTAAGTCTCTTTTCTGACTATGGTAATTTACTTTTATTTCAAGAAGGGAGGGGTCACAAAACAGAGAAAAGGCCAAACCCACCACAGATGGACACAGGAACCCAAGGGTAGCTGGGGTTACAAATACACCTGTAGTTCTCAGAGATACTCTTAACAGGAGCTGGCTGAGTTGGTTACCCTCTGAAAGTTGCACCCAGGATGATATCTATGGGCATCAGAGCTGCTTTTCTCTTCTCAGTTTGCTGAATATTGCCAGATAGATTTCACCTTGGTAACTGCTTGGAAAGCAAACAGATAAATGCCCCTCATTAGGACAGGCTGGCACAAGTGTTTAGTGTTGTGATGTGTGGAAGCCACTAAAATTAGCTGCACAGCTTGGAGAAAATAGACTTCTAGAGCAAAATCTTTTTTAAACTAAAAGGAAAATCTAATGTGTATTTTTAGCAGGAAGAGTAGCACTTTTTGCAAGGTCTGCTCTTCCCCACTTTGCTCTTCTGTGTGTATTTTTGTCAAGTTTTTATACTTTGGTGTTTGCCAGGAGTAGAAATATTATCTCGAGTCTCTGCTAGTATAAATAATTGAGTTCTGTGAACTGCTGCCTTTTACACCCACAGAGAATCTGGTCCATTTTTTGAAGATACATATGGGCACATTAAAATGACTAATCTTTAAAGGATGTTCTGTACAACCGTTGCCCACCCTTCCACTGCTGGGCTGCCCATTTGCACTTCTAAGCCTGGTTTTCAGTTTGTTTTGAAATAATAAATAAACTGAATGTGCAAATCCATTCTATACTCCTGCCCTATTCCAGATGCAAAGATTTTGCTTACCCCTTTTTGAGCTATGATTTATTGTTGGGATTTTTTTTTTTAATTCATACTCTTTTTGCTATACAGTTCCCAGCTGCAAATTCCCAACGTTATATTCAGTATTTTCACCATGTGTTTAAAATAAAGAGCCATCCTTTCCCACCCCTTTGGAGAACAGATCACTCCCAACTCCACCAATAAGACTGTGGGGAAAGACTTGCTAAATATCTCCAGGCACAGAGGGGAAAAGGCAGCGCTCACGAAGATTCTCCTGTTTCTTCTCTCCAGCAGTGCTTCCTCATTGCAGCTGAGCACGGTAGGGAGTTATTCCCACAGGGTTGTGCTTTCAACAGTCAAAATTTACATCCTGCTAGCCCTTCTCCTTCCCACATGTGCACACAGAATGGAGATTATTTTATCTCTTGAATCTTGCAGTATAGACATTAGCAACTTGTCTGAACAAGTACAAAGAGGACATTTCTTGGCATGCAATGCTTTTCCGTGTTGAAAAAGTGAAAAATTGCTGCATTTACTTACAGCTTCCCTCTCCCTTCAGCATATGGACACTACTCAAAGAGCTGGAGTCAAAAATCCCATTTGGAAGGTACTGAGAAAGCTGAGAGGTGGGTGATGTCAGTGGGAGAGGTGCTTAATGGCTGCCTGGTAAGTGAAGACTCACAGGGCTAGGATGGCTAAAATGCTCCCAACCCTCCTATGTCAGAGCTCCACCAGCTCTGTGGTGTGTACTCCTGAGAGCCATCAGATAGCAGGACTTCAGGAGTCACAGATGACAGCAGCCCCAGGCACCCAAACCTTCCTCTTGCAGAGGATGGTCAGCCAGATCACAACCTATCCATGGGCCACAGAGCTTCAGCAGCCCCTTTGGTTTGCTTACTGCTATTCCCAGGAATTTAGATGATCTGGTCAGCTCCCTGCCTTGCATGGGAACTCCTCCCTTAGCAGAAGAGCCCCAGGCTGGCCTCTGGCATATGCAGCAAACTTGCAATGTTCTGCAGAGTCCTGGTTTTGAATGCCAAAATCACAGGATCTTTCCAGCCCACAAGCATTGCAGCAGACACCTCAGGCTTTTAGGCACTGCGTGCTTAATGCTTTTGCAGCCCTTGATTAAGTGAAATAAGTTTCATCATTCACCTTTGAAAAGATCTATCCCACTTTTCTTTCAGAATATCTCCGTTGGCTGCTGACAAATTCCAGACGTAGCAGCTCTGATCCTGAATCAGAGACACCCCTGCTGAATTGCTGTCAAGAGCCACCTGCAGCACTTGCTGTCTTGACATTTCTTGCACTCTTGGCAAACTTTACTTCTTTCCCAACTGCACCTGGGGCGATGAAAAAGAATTCTTTGTGTCCATGCCGAAGTCCGTAACTCTGGAGCAGAACCAACCATTCCCCAGGGTCCCAGACTAGTGACACATTGCATGAACTGCTGTCACAGTTGTGATCCACAGAGATATTTAATTTAAAGTTGGATTGTAGGGAAAGGTTCTCTTGGAAAGGGCCACACACTTTTTTTTGGAAGTCCCTTCCTAGTGTTGGGCAACAGCTGGCCAGGTTTATGAACCATCTATCAAATTTTTTATTCCTCAGGAACGGGCTGTGGAGAGCAGAGGTGAGCTGAGATTCTGGGAACACTTTTAAAAGTACAGAGGCTTCAACTACACTTGGGGCAATACTGTAGGTGACTCACTGGCAGTGTCTGTGTGAGGCATATTTCAGGAGCTTGTCAGAGGTATCTATAAAAGGGAACAGGCTTTATTTGCAGCTATAAAGAAATAATGGACTTATCAGCAGGACACCAGTATATTTACTTCACTGTAAGTAATGTCTGGAAAAAGCTAATCTTCGCATGCCATAAAGCAGAAAAGAGCAATAGCATATTTATAACACACTCACATTCTTCTGCAAAGCTCAAAGATCTATTATTGAAATAGCATTTCCTAGGTCTTGTGAAATGAGGGCTTAAAAATTATTTCAGCAAGTAAAAATGCTTAAGTCAGTCTTTCTATAGCAGGAACAATTCTTCCAAGTCTTTGTGGTTATAGCAATGTGTCATTTGGACCAAGAATTAGTATCTCATAAAATAGTAATTAACAAGAAAAGGAAGGCAGATGTGGATTGTTTTGAGCAAAAATACCTGTTATACCTCTCCAGCCTCTCTGTCATCTCAAATTATGACAGAGCAAATTCAGCTGTGGTGCAAAATCAGCAGTTTTCATGAGGCCGAATTAGGAATTTGAAGTGAGGAGAGCAGAAGTGATCCCTTACTCTTTCTCAGCTAAAAGAAACTAAGAAGTGATGTTTATATAAAAAATATGGCAATAGTTTTCTGGGTTTAAAATGTTTTTTATTGAACAACTGTAATTCCTAAAGCCCTTCATCCAGTCTGATGTTCATCTAGGGAACGGTATGTTATTCCTCATCTCCTGTTAAACAGGATATACCAATTTAGGTCCATAGCTTAGTAAAGCAGGGAAAATTCACAATGAGTTAAGAATCTGGTCTGAAGTGTGCTGAAGAGTTCTAAGCATGTCCCAGACAGCTGGGATACTGCAGCTGGAATGTGTAGTTAGGTGGAAAGGTGTAACTGCATCTTTACAGCCATATATAAAATTGTCTAAATCAGTCAGTTCCTCAGGAAGAGTTAACCAGCCACATGTGGTTCTGGTGAGAATACAGATGTTGCCTCTATAATCTGTAATCTATATGTGGGGTGTTTTTCTGAAAGTAATGCAGCAGCAAAATGTGGAAAAAATAACATAACATTGCCTTCTGCTTTTCCATAAGTTCTCCAAAGAATATATGTCATTACCAGTTGAAGGTTGTCTGAAGTGTAACACCTTGGAGTTTCATGTCTTTACAAAGAAATGCAGGGACTTCAGTGCTTGGTCACTGTCATGCCAAAACTCTGGACAGCAATTTTGTTCCTCATTTTAGGCATGCACTCGACAAAAAGAACATTACATAAAGGGCTGGCTGGCAGGTTTGGTATTTGCTTTCCCTTGAGGCTCTAGAAGAGGGGAAATAAGTGACAGTTCCCCCTTCACTTCATCATGCCTCAGGTTATCCCATGCCTTGATAAGATCTGCTGAAGCTGGATTCTTTTCATCTCTGTGCTTTGGGTGTGTTGTCTCAGCAAGTTCTGTCTTGCAAAGGGTAGGGCCCTGCTTTCTAAGCAACCTGGTGAAATATCCGAGGGTATTGCAGAGGAGAGCACAATTCAGTGTCAAAGAACATTAAGGGAAATCATTAATGCCCCTCAAGTAGTGGCCATGTGTTATTAAAGGTCAGTGGTATGCTGAGCACCACAGTACACTGCAAAGAATTCAGTCTTCTTTATAGACCTGTTCCTGGAACCTATGGAATAAAGGTATTTGCATTGCAGTGGAAGAAAATTGAATTCATATTATGACAAAGAGAGTGCACAGTATATTCTGAGTCACCAGGGGGTAGTTTGGTGGCTACGGGGGTACATGTGAACCTCATGAAATACTAAGTTTGCAAACTCAAATTTTCTGCCAGTGTCATTTACTTCTTTTTGTATTGAAACAATCAGAGAAAAAAATCGCTTTCCTAATTTCCCAAAAGCCCAGCGAAAGCAATACTTTCCAGCATACATGGTTAGTAAAAACATTCGGGTTATCTAAAAGCAGGACAAGACGGTTTGAAAGCCAGGGAGCAGTCCCAAGAAAATAGCAGCCTTTTGACTCCTGTCAGGGACTCCATCCATCAACAGTGTCAAAACGGGTAAAAATAGCACATCTTTCCATTAGAGTTCTGCACGGGGGAGGTAAACCAAGGGAACAGGAACCGTTTCAGGAGCTGAGGCAGCTCTGGCCACTGGAGGGCTCCTGGATTTTCCTGGCTGCTCGGAGGCCGGGCCGGTCTCTGTGCCGGTGCCACTGGCTCAGGAGGCTCTCACAGAGCTGGCGGGGATGCTGACGCTGTCTCCCGTCCTCAGAACGAGCAGCCAGGAAAATAGACTTCAGCTGAGTTGTGTTAACACTTCCTCTACCTGCACTCCAAATGAGCTTTTCAGTCCTGAAGATTCCTGTTCTCCTTTCTTCAACTTGATTTCCTTCTACTGAACTGGGAATTTCAACATCCACAGCCTCTCTGCTCCCGCCTCGCTGAGATGATTCCTCAGCCAGCCTGGGGAAAGGCATCTGGTTTGGGAAACCTTTGTTGTCATGTAAACAGTCAGCCCTGAGTGCATTTCTTCATTTTTTACCAACAAAGATTAGAATTGCTTCCTGGACTCTACAGTGAATAACTATGTATGAAGGGATTAGCAAAGTGACATTTAAATTCAGTGTTTTGGAAACGGGATATGAAGTGAAATGCTAGGAACAGAGGCTTTTCAAGAACATTTGGCTGCCCCCCCCATGAAGTGAAATGCTAGGAACAGAGGCTTTTCAAGAACATTTGGCTGCCCCCCCCGCCCCCCCCCTTTCCCAGTTAGGGCACTTGACATAAAGAGTCCTTGTGTGGGACACAGCCAGGAGCAGATCTGTGCAGAGGCAGCAAAAGAGCAGAGCTGTGTGGCAGGAATTCTTGGGGCTGCTTTTCCAGTGCCTCTCACACAATGCCTGGGAAACTCTAGGGGTACTAATGTTTCTTTAGAAGTCCTTTCCTGGCACATCTTTTAAGGAAAAGGGTCAGGAACTGAACTGCAGTCTCTGAGCAGAGAAATAGCAGGTATGTGGCCAATGAGATACTAGCTGTATGCATATAATTAAAATGAAAAGCACACAGAGGATATTATGGCAGCCTCAGAAGAGCTTTAGTGAAGGAAACTGAATATTGAAATAACGTGCATTTGCTAAATCTGATTGAATTAGTCTTCTTTAGTTACAAATTTGCATTGCTTGCCCCTAGAAGCCCTAGCTCAGGGTCAGCTCTGTAACATGGTGCAGAGAATGACCAGAGAAATATATTTACACAGAATTTCACTGTCCAGTTAGGAGATAATTAAATATGAAGTCCAGTATGAAGAACCAGTAAGACAACACTGACTGCTCAGAGAAACAATATGACACAGATACAATAGAAACTCCATTACCACAGGCTATCAAAATAAACCTGCACAGGTTTTCACTTGCTGCTTTTACTTAGTCATTACAGAATCTGCTAATTGAGGTCTCAGCATTGACTGGATGCTTGTGCATAATTGTGGTTTTCATTTGAACTCCACATCTTCTTGTGGATGTCTTGCTCACATTTTGCAAAGAGCTTGTCATGTGGAATTTGTCAGCAGTTTCCCAAAAGGCTGAGGGAAGAATGCGATGTGTTCTGCAATTTATGTCCTTTCTTGACTGTAATCAGGAAGATTATTCTAACAGCATCTTCCTCTGCTGAAGCTGTTAGAGAATGACTGTACATGCTCTCTGTAGTCTCTCATCCCTCAGGATGTTATTATTCTTAATGTTATAAAAATACCAGGATAATGACTCAATGGTCTATTAGGTTTTGTTAAATGTTCTAAAGCACATTGTGGCCAGAAGCTGCTTTGAACTTAGCACTTCACTGATTTTTAAAAATATACCAAAGCTGACGTTGACTCTTAAATGCATCATAGAAGCACCAGAGATGCAGCTGATGAAAATCACAAGACCTAAATTTACATGGAGATTTCTCTTTTTCCCTGTGGACAACAAAGTGACAGGCTGAGAGAGCATCTCCTGATAGAGGAAACAGGCCAACATTGCTTTTCTGCCCAAGTTCGTTTTCCAGAATAGACACTGATTTCTCATTGCTCATATGTTCATTTCATCTGGTTTTAAGATTACCCAAATTCTAAACAGACATCTTTGTGTATAAATACAAAAGGACTTGATTCTGCAAGGAGAGGATCTTAGGGCAAATGTACAGAAGGACCTGTGCACCTGAGATCTGTCTGATTTTGGACACCGAGTTCTAAAACACACTAAAATACTTCTCCTTTTCTGCTATAGTGCTCTAAGAAAACCTGAATCTTGAACTGATATTTTGTACATAAATATTCACCTTGAAAACGGATCTGTAAAAGGCAACCTCTACAGCAAACTATTTGTGCTTCCCTTCTGTGTGAGTCCTTAGCCCTGTTGCAATATGCAATAAAGAGTTTAGCATAAAATTCAAGTGATCTTTCCGGGATCTGAAAGAATCCAAATCAGATTTGGAATGGAAGAACATGTTCAAAAAGACCATGGAAAACAGGTGCTTCCAGCTCCTTTTAAAGAGACACTCTGCAGTGGGGACTGTTTCTCCTTAGTCCAACAATGAAGGAACAGGCTGAGATAAAGTGACCCTGAAAATTAAGCATATGTAGTATTTCAGTGAAAGGGAACAACCCCTACATAAAAAATGGTGAATGTAAAAGGATTTGCATCCTGAAGACATATTGATAATCCTGGGGATGTGTGTTTAGTGAGGGCTGCAGCAGGAATAGCAGAGTTTGGGCAAAGAGTGATTAAAACTAAGTGTTCCCACAAGCTGATTCAGTAACTCTGAGAAATCACTTACCTCTTCTTGAATTTTTTCTCTTGTCAGTGATCTGTGCCCGGGAAAAAGGAAAAAGCATTGTAAGCCTTCATTCATAAATACTAGTCAAGCACTTTCCACTCCCTGAACTGTTGATGTTGTAATTATAACAGAAGATTAGAGGACTTTCCCTTTTTCGGTGCTAACCAACAGGTTTTGGGTTGGGCCTGAGATTTCCATGGTAAAAAGCAGGACTGCAAAGCAGCCCAGAACGGAGGTGCAGAGCTAAATGCCGGGACCATTTGGAAGAGATTCATGTTGTGTTATCAATGCTGCCCAGGCTACAAAGGGATGGGAATGGCTGGGGGTGACTCAGCAGTGGGTGGTGCCTTGGATTCCAGGAGTGGTGTCACCTGTTCAGTTTGCAGCCACTACATCTCACCAAGAAGTTTTTTGGTTTCCATCAACACTCCCAAATGTTGAAACTCCATGTTTTATTGCTGATGGATATAGTGATATTTAATGTGAACTCTGTGACTTTACCCATTTGGCAGAGGAACCACTTGAACTATTGAGGAGGTGTCAGTAGAAAATTGTGAGGTGTTTATTTGAGCCTGTACCATAAGAGCGTTTCCTGAGCCACAGTTCAGGGTTTACACTGGTGAGAGAGAAATGGAGTTTGCCTGCTGGAAATAAATTAATGGAATGTCTGTGAAACAGGAGAATTCCTCCTGTTACACTTTTCCCATTCTAGTCCTCCTCTTGCTGTGGGTCATTTATTATTGCTGCCATACTTTATTGAAGAGGGTATTTCACAGAGGGAAATCTTTAATGAAATAAAAAAGCTCACGTAGGAGAGTGCAGTGTTGCAATATTTATACTGAATATGAAGTGAATGGACTATAATAAGTGTAAATAATAAAAGAAAATTATATAATTCCTGAGAGAAATGCTCTAAACAGTAAAATGTTAAACATGTAGCTCTGCGGTATTAAGGAATGTACCATGAAATCAGAGAATCACAGGGCTGGAAGCAACTTCAAGAGATCATTTAGTCCATTCCCTTTCCCCCACAACAGCATACTTAATGTATTTGTCATTCCTGATGTAGCTGTCGGGCTTTTTCTTAATTTTCCAGTGGTGATGTTCCAAAACCTCCTGAACCAATCTTGCTATTGCAGAGCTTTTTATAATATGAAGATTTTCATAAATCTTCCTTGATCCAATTCAATCCTTTTTTCCTTGTCTTATCCAACATAAAAATGAAGAAAGAGAATCACTCTCTTCCATTTCACAGCACTTGCTTCTATTAGGTGGGGAGGAATGCACTACCATTTGCATAATCCTAATCCAGCATTTATTATTTCCTTTGGGCCATGTCTTCCAGACCTGTTACAATTTCTGCTGACTTCCTTTGAACTTTATCTAATTGTTCCAAGTTTTTAATGATACACAGCATCCAAGCCAATCATAATGTTCTACTGCAAGTTTAATCAGTGTTAACTTGAAAGATTTTTAAATGTATGTCATGAATACTGCGATGCTATAATAAATTCAAGGATAACTTGTGTTCTCTTTGTGATCCCAGGTCTCAGTGCTCTACAAGTAAATTGAATTGAATTGGCATAATTTCTCCCTCACGAATTTGTGCTGGCATTTTATTCCTCTCTGTCCCTTGGACACAGTCCCTCCTTATCCATTCTGAGATTTGGGGTTCTTTTCCCTAACAAAGTATGCCATTCATTTTTGTTTGGAAGTTCTGTTTGTTCTGCTTTTTATTTAGTTCTGCATTAAGTAGCATTGCTGTTTATTTGCATCAGTGTGGGGGAAAAAGAAAACGCAGACCTCTGTATGTACCCTGACAAAAATTCTGGGTGGCCTTCCAGAGCTTTTAGATGTAAAACAGAGAATGATAGAATTAAGTCTGATATCATGTAGAGGCTTTTTAAAGGAGAGTTTATTTCTTCTGTGCAGTGGGAATTAAAAATGAGCAGAATCTCATGCACATGAGAGCCTCGTGGCCTACAGAATTGGCACATCAATCCCCAAGAAGTTTCCCTCCCCGTGCCCATTTCTGAAGGGCAGCTCCACATCCAAGTCAGAGACAGTACAGTTGAGATCTAGCAGCCTTTTATTAGACTGTATTAGTGACATTTTTCTCCTTAGACTACATTGGCTTAAATTACTTTTGCTGCTTTCATTCTGCGGTGCTTGTGTTTTGTTTCCTTGTGTTTGGCAGAACTCTCACGGCATCCTGACTCCCTGGAGCATGACTCTGGCATTGCACTCCTGCTGCTGCTGCCTGATCCGACCTCAGGCTTTAGAGCAACACGGGGTTTTCCTCCGTGGAAATGATAACACGAAATGTGTGTCACCAGGTCCCCAAAATCTGCGTAGTTTGCTGGGCTCTGCTCCTGAAAAGATTTGAAGTTCTTTTCAAATGCACTGGTTGATTTGTGGGGGTAACAGGCATAAGCGCATGGCTCTCTGAAATCCTGGAGAGGAGAAACACCAAATCAGGTGGCTTTTCAGAGAGGGGTTGTGTTGTGCAGCAATGGGAGCTTAGTTTGGGGAGTATAAAACCTTGTTGTATGACCTCTGTAAGCACACAGGATCTGTCACTTGTTTCTGTGCTGGTTCCTCTTGCCAGGTAGGCTGTTCCTCCTCGGTTCCGAGCGACAGAACATCCTGTTCTCTCTGTTCCAGCAGCACAGTACCCACATGTTCATCTGCATTCCTAGATATTCATTATCATTTTCAAAACAAGAATGTTTTCTCTTCTGCACAGATAGTTTTCATCAACACAAACAAAAAAGAGCTAGAGCTGTCAAAATTCATCCTTTTGGCAGCTTCCCACACTTATGCCAAAGGAAAAAGTAAGGATTGAAAATGCATGAAGGTGATGATAATAATGAGAAATCAGAACTTTCTGAAATATTTATCACTCTTATGAGGAACCAAAACCAAGATAAGCATGTTGATACATTCTGAATAACTTCTTGGTGCCCTCTAGCAAAAAAAAGGAGAATGTAAAGAGCTGTCACAAAAATCTAATGATGACAGGTACAATGAATCTGTACCAGTGAACAATTTGAGAAAATGTGGGGGTATTTTTCCCGCATATGCACAGTGTTCAGAAACCATTATCATCTTTTCTTTACCCTTGATCCAAGCTGCTGCCTCGGGCCAGTTATTTGAGTTCTCCCTAGCTAGCTAGCCTGGCTAGAGATGGTAACACTGTAGCAAAATGTTGGCTGTTCTGTGGCCTTCTCAATCTGACCACGGATGGAGTCTGACCCTGGGAAGCCACTGCTGTTCACAGTGAAAACTGCAGCCACTGCCGCAGCTTACTCTGTCCCTCCTCTCACCTGCTTGTAATGACCTGTACTTTTACAGCCAGAGACTTTCCCACTGGGGTTTGCTTATCTGAAAAGCACATACATGCTCCCCACGGCGTGGATTTACTGCAACTACCGTTGTTGTTAAAACGTTGTGTGTATTTTTGTTGTGCTGTGCTGGCACAGTGATGCAGCCACAGCTCACTCCCTGGCCTGCTAATTTCCTGGGGAGATCAGGAGTCAGGCTTCCCCAGGAGACACTTCAAGCTGAGAGGTTTTGCTCACAAAACCTGATCAGCAGTTTCTAGGGAGTGAGAAGACAGGTGACTACAGAACTTCCATTCTTTTACTGAGTAAGTTTGAACAGTCAGTTCGAATGAGCAAAGGCAACAGGTAAACATTCAGAAACAGTTTTATTCACAGAACTGAATTTCCTTGCGTGTGGAGAGGAGTGGAACACGTGTCCCTCTGTCCTCCAGCTCCTTGGCATCTCTGACCCCTTGCTAAGCCTGTCCTGCTGTAACCTGGACACTCAAACTGGGCAGCACACATTAGATATGGTGCCAGCTAGAATATGTGTCTGTGTCTGCATCCTGCCTTGCTGGGGATCTGCAGAGGTGTATTGAATAGAACAGAGCCTGGAAGACACTTTGTACAGAAGAGCAGAGTACCTAACCAGTGGTTTTTTCCCTCTAAGGGAATCTTTCCTTCCTTCCAAAGAACCTGCAGCATCTGAAGGGCTGCCTCTATTCAATCCACAGATTGCTGTGCCCCAAGGATGAGTCAGGTAATCCCTTTATATAATCTGTAAATTATTTGGTCATGTTCTGCCAAACCCCATCTGGTAGAAGATTGGACTTTTCTATCTTCGTATTTTATAAACTTCTGCCTAAGCTGCCAAGGATACTTTGCTGCAGCATAAATATTTACAAGACTATCAAGAATATTCCCTGTTTTCCCCCTCATTTGTCTCAACCCTGCCAACACACTGTGTTTGCACAGTGTGACTGGCCACAGCTATGTACCTTCTTTGCTCCACTCACTCAAGCTTTGCTTTAACTCTGGCTCTTAATGAGAAAGGTTCTCCTAGGAGATATCTTGTCTGTTGTAACTAATAATCACAAATACTGCAAAAAACCCCTAGGCTTGAAAGAGAACTTTTTCTTTTATTATTATTTATTTAGTCTGTTGTTCTACCTAGCACACATACTAATATTTTTCACAGTTGGATAACATAAGAAGTGGAAGCAATTTGACCTGACAGTTCTCAAATGAAATGCTCTTCTAAGACATTCAGTGGCCCTGAGCTCTCCCTCTCCTTGTAAACAGTCCTGTTATCTCCCAGATAATGAGGCCTCACCCAATGGTGCCAGAATTGCACCATAAGTGGCTTTATAGAGCAGAGTTCTATTAAAAAAAAATCTATCCGGGTAGAAGAACTTGGTACCTTTATAGGCACTCAATCATTTTCTCCCTTAGGGGTTGTTTTCTTGATTGGATTTTATAGGTTTTGGCAGCTTTTAAATCTGTTGATGCAGTCTTCTGTCTTGCAGAGATGCTAATGAAAGCTGGTTCAAATAAACAAACACAATGGTAAGAAAGAGCTTCCAACTCAACTACTCAGGCAGGGTAATTGTGGAAGTGCAGGATGCAAAGTGGGGGTTATGGGGCAGGGACAGCCACCAGCCCAAGAGATGGTTTGGGAGCAAACACTGAGCCATGGCTGATAAAATGGGCCAATGGCATAGACTCTGGAATGGGAAATAATGGTAGGACAGGGAGGATGTCTGGTGCCATCTGAATTTCGGGAAGCTGGAGCTATGTATATAAAATATGATTTAGTGGAACCACATAAAATGCTGCTCATCTAGCAATGAAAATATCACTCATTGTAATTTCTACAAAATATGCTCAATTTTTTTGAAAAGTAGTAGGTAGAACTTTGGAACTCATTTTCCTTCACAGCTATCACCATATTTTTATTTACTTTTAATTTCAGTGTGGTTGTACAATATACTCTAGGAGGAGGTACATGTGTCCTGCTCCATGTCTGGCAATTCCTAAAACATCTCAGACACAACAGAATTTAAAATGGTTGTGTCCAATTCTTTTTGCTGGAAGACCCGAGTCTGTAAGCTTGAGTCCTTACAGTAGACTGGTGCTGAAATAAAATTTACTTTGTACAAGACACAAATTGTTTATGCAGAAACCCAGTACATAAATTACAAGTTGGTGAAGAGGTATTGCAGAATGATTGATAGGACTTCAGTTAAAGATTTTTAATGACTTACTGTTGTACATCAGGCAGTAATCAGTGGGTGTTGTAGGACCCAGGCCTAATTAATTAGCAGATAACCATAAGCCATGAATATATGCTTAGAATTAACTGAGTAAAAAACAAATGTTCTTTGGTATTTGGTGGTTTAGAGTTTAGTAATGAGATTGTAAATTTGAAATAAATTTTCTGTAATTTATTATCTGAACCAGATGAAGTCACTAAAGAACATTAGTGCTTCCAGTAGTTTTCAGAAAGAAGCTAGATAACCCATAATAGAAAACATCTGATTCTCTGTGCCAATCCTGCAATCAAAAAGACTGAATACAACAGCTTTGTATAACAGAGCACACATTTTAGTGGTGCTGCTGTTTAAAAAAGAAGGAGGAGCATGAGGACCGGGCTTCTGACAGTTCTCTGCATCACCCAGCCCCAGCGTGTGCTTTAGGTTCTGCATCCCTAAAATTGGAACAGCAGTGTCTGTGTTTTTAAGATTCCCCATAAAAGATGAGTGGATGAATTCACCTCACTGGGAGCACAGGAATGCTCCACCTCTCCCCAGTGGTCACAGCCCTGGCAGGGAGCAGCCAAGGCATGAACAGGCTGGGAAGGGAACCCAAAAGCGCCACAGCAGTGCAGCCACATGTGGGCAGCCACAACCATTAACTTCCTGCCGGTGGTTTGCCAATTTCCTTCATTCTGATGTGTGCAGACCAACTTCCCCAGCGGCCTTAGCCGAGGTTTCCCCTTCTCCTGCCACAGGTTCCTTCCAGCCTTAACAGCCATTTCTTCCCTGTCAGGGCAGTGAGGCCCTGGCACAGGCTGCCCAGGGAAGCTGTGGCTGCCCCATCTCTGGAACAGGATGGGGCTTGGAGCAACCTGGGAGACTGGAAGGTGGCCCATGGCAGGGTGTGGGACTGGATGAGCTTCTCCTTCCAACCCCATAACATTTTATGATGAATTATTCTAATGTGTGTTTTCATTATGAATAAAAAAGGGCAAATACTAGCTGGTTTTAGCAGACATACAGACATGTTATATTTCTCCACAGTCTTTTTACCTGCATTTCTGGTGCAGAAATTCCCAGAACTGGCTCATTCCCAGGGTGTCTTTCTCTGTACCATTTACCCCACAGGACCACCTACCCAAGGCTATACTGGACTTAGATGGGAGAACATTTGAGACCATTTTCTGGCACTGGAAGTTTCTCCTGATATCACATAGTCTGTCACCTGAAGTTAAAGAAAGTCTTACATTGAAATCCTTCTCTTTTGATGTCACTGTCCTTACAAGGTGTCACAAACCTTTATAATCTCCATTCCATTTTTTTTCCTGCACTGTTTGTCTTGTACTGCTTCATTTTTCTCTCCCTGCCACCATTCAACACACACATGGGAGTTTTTCTTCCTGCTGCCTCACAGTGCATTCTCAGGTATATAAGATGCTGCTGCTTGCCAGTGGTAATGAAGAAAAAGCTGGTTGATATCTGTGGTATAGGGATGTTTTTAACTAAATGCTGGCTGAGAAAGGAAAGTAAAAACTTCCTAGTGAAATATCCCTTCTACAGAAATCCCCAAGCTGGATTATGTCTTAAATGTCTGCCTTTTAATAATAATAATAATTCAGCTGCTTGAGTCATGAACTGGAAAATAGCTAGGGTTATAAGGAGCATGGTATCATCCAAGTTCCATGATATGAACAACATCTCAGCAAAAAACCATCTTATTTAAAAATATGAGCAAGGGTATACTGAGAAGAGCAGAGAAAATCCTTTGAGAAAGGTTTCATAAATATTCATTACAATAAAGCCAGAAATTTTTTCATTGTTCATTGCTTCTAGCAACTCCTTTCTCACAATGATTAACTCCTAGTTAAAATAAATGTCTGGCTGCCAGACATTCGTGGGCAATAGGTAGGCGTAATCAGCTTATTTTCCTTTGATGATATATTTAAGAACAAGTACATAACAGGGATGATTGAAAGCAGAAAGATACCCTTAAAGAATTTTATTGATCATTCTGGGTTTCAAAATCTTTCAAAAAGTTGCAGAACTCCTAGTCTGAGGAACAGAACCAGAAACAATATTATTTGCAATAGATGATCCAAGCAAATGCTGCCTTTTGATAATCTTGTGACATAGTTCTACCTTGGGCTATACTGTGCTCATGAATAAATAGCTGGTAAAACAAATTGGGATATATGGATCTGACTTTTTTGTGCTTGAACTTACTCACTGGTCAGAGCAGGGCAAACATGGAGGGTGTCAAGTTTTCTTATCCAAATGCTGAGATTGTAGCAAAGTGCTTCTACTTCATGAATTCAGTATTTCAGCCAAAATCCCTTTCCTGTGATTTTGATTCAAACATATTATTTACTCTTTTGAAAATCCCCCAGTGGTGTGGCCCAATTGCTCCAAATCCAAGCAAATCCAATTTGATACAACAAAGTAAAAAAACTTAAGAACTTGTGAAAAGTGTGGTTTGCTTTTTTCTTAACTGCCTTGCCACTGTGCACATTCCAGAAACATTCCTGTCATTAAGGTCTGGCTCTGTCTCTCAAAGCACACCCCATTTCTGCCAGTGCAAGAATCTAACTGCCTGTGGATTTACTGTGTGGTGAGCATGCACTCTGTTAATTAAATGGTGTTTCTTTTCCAAGATAAAAATAATTACACTTTTTGCATCTAACATAGCAGCAAGCCCTTCTGCTGAAATGGAAATTAGCCACCAGCTTCAATTTTACCCTTGAGTCTTGCCACATATTTTGCCTTTCAGACCTGACAATGTGTCTTGTGCTCAAATTTCTCTATAAAAATCTGGGACAGTTTCTTTTTGGTGCACCAGAGTCAGGAAATGACTACAGAATGATCACATTGCTATAGAAATCTGTCTAGGTGCTCCATTTTGGCTGGGACTGCTGTGTGCTGGGGAGCAATCCTTGGGCCCCCAAGGACAGGAGAGGAGCCTAGATTCTTGGGCAAAGGCAAATTCCAAATCAATTTATTTAATTACATTAAATATGATATTATATTAAATATGAGGTAAATCAGAGCTAAACCAATGTGTGATGTCTCTGCTGAAGAAACAGCCTTTGCTATTTGGTACTCTGAATAGGTGTGCCCTGGCCAAGAGTGGATATCTAACACTGTTCCCTCTCCAGAATACCTGCATATCCTGCTACTGAAATAAAGGAAAACCCCTTTGCATGAGTACAACTGTTCTGAACCTCTCACAGCAGAAAGGAGCAGATACAGTAAAGAAGTGTCAGAGTAAGTAGTTGCCTCTCTCTTATAAATCAGTGGGACACTGGAGCCAGAGATGTTTTATTAAGTTGGTCTGTAAGTCTGCTCACTTCTTTAGGTGTAGTTTCCATGGTTGTGTATGGGTCAGTCTTCTCTGTTTCTAAGGCAGATTTGCATCTGATTTCAGCTGAGCTTAACACTTTCTCCAGTGGCTCTTTGGGAAATGGAGAGGTCCCGAGGCTTGGTCTGGATTGTCCGAGGCACACAGGCATTTGCATTTCTTTGGGTGATTTCAGCCAAGGCAGGAATTCTGTAGGTGGCTGCTGAGCTCATTTCACCACTCACTGCTGCTGACAAGGAAATTCTCCTTCCGCACCCCCATGCAGCCTTCCTCTGTATCTGGCACTGTCACATTCATCCCATCTGATGTAGGAGAAGGTGGCAGTGTGAAAGCCACCATCTGTGGTGGCAGAAGTTCTGACTGTCCCAGCCATTTCAGAGACCTTCCCTAAAGCTCTTCAAGTGGAACATCTGAACACTTCAATTTGGCTTCATAGCAATAGCATAAACTCCTCTTTTCTTTCTTCTTTTTTAAGCGGAGGAACAGCCTGGCTGAGCTTTCTGTTTGCTTCCCAACTGTCCACACTTTGCCGTCAGCTTTTTGCCACCCAGACAAATGCAAATCCCCAAGAAGTCACACCCAGTTTGTTTTCTTCCTCTCCTTTTGTCTTTTCACAAAAACTCTGCTGGCTGCACAGTGGCAGAGCTCAGGTCTGAACAGAAGAGCCTCCACCCAGCTGATGCCACAAGGGGAAGGGTGGGCTTGGATTCACTTGCAGGGTCACTGTAATTTTCAGAAGACCACACTGGGCTGACAGTCTGCTTCAACTCACAGCAGTGAGTTTTTTTAATTCATTAACCCCCTGATTTAATTACAGAGTGTTTCTGGAATCCTCCAGGGCAGTTAAAAGCTCCCTTGATAATTTTCCAGACACCGTTTTTTGACTTGAGTTTTAAGGGATGTGGTTCTGCCACATCCCTGAGCACATTTGGGCACAAGGAAGTCGCTGGGGCCAGGGACTGAAATTCTTAGTTCACACAAATGCAAGTGTAGTTGGTAGCATGGATTTTTTACCAGAGGGTAGGAATGAAATCAGTTGTGATCAGGGTGCAAAGAACCATAAGGCTCTTGAGCTCAGCTTGCATTCTTGGTTAGATTTGGTGACTGGAAGATTGAGCACAGAGGAGCCAAAAATGTCAAGCTCAGGACCCTCTGAGATTTCTGACACTTGCAAGGTGTGAGCCTCTTTCAGGACAGCTTCAAAAGGTCACTCAGCTCCACAGCTTAGCTTTCCATTGCCTTTTACACACTCCTGGTGCATACAAGCTGTTTCTTGCTCTACCCACTATAGTGAAATGATTGTTTGCCTTGTGCTACAGTTCCATGTAAGCTATCCCAAGCAATCTGTGTTCTTTTAGACAACTGCCATCCCTGGAAACTAAAAAGCTATCTTTATTCATGGAACAAAAATCAATGTAATAACCATCATGGTCCTTCCTCTTTACTTGCTTTACCACACTCCTGATTCACGGGGAGTACCTAACATTGCTCCCAATTGCATTCCTCATATAACCTCTGTGCTCTGAATGATGACAAGTGTAACACTTACACTTTGTCATGCAGCCTCCAGGAATTACATTTACATATCTCAAATGATTTTACATGGACTGGAAGTGGTATTTGAAATTGTGTTACATTATAGGACACAGCCAGCCAAAAAGGTCAGTAAAAGCATTTCAGGTTCATTTCATAACAAAGTAAATAATACATAATCCTGTTGTGTTTCACCCCTTTCCTTAATAACATATTTAAGAACCTTGTTTTGAGTTAAGTAGTCAGCAAAGCCTGGGACCTGCAACCAGAAATTATATCTAAAATCTGGCTTCTTAGGAATGAAAACAAGGACAGCAATGTTGAGTCATTTGTTTTTCACTAGATGATCATCTGAACAAATTGATTACTTTTGTAACTATTTCGAGAGGTTACTAAAGCACACTTTTTTTTTCCAGGAAGGCAATCACCTGCTATAAGGTATTTCTGAAGGATTTCTCTGCCACTGGAAATAAAATAAAACAAACAAAGAAACAAAACAAGTAAATCATAGCCTGGAGAATCCGCTTTAAAAGGATGTTTTATAACTGATTTAAAGTCAAGTGGGATCCATGGCTTGTGGGTTTCCCAGAAAATTATGCATTTTGCAAGCTGCTTTATTTTTTTTTCACTCAGTGTTGTATTTTTTCAGGAGTATTTCTGTATGCAGGTGCTAACCCACCCTATAGCAACACCGCAGCACAGAAAGCTGAGTGCATTTTGCTGTTCTTAGAGAAATAGCACATACATTCAAAAGAAGTGAAAAATAAGTATTGCTATGATTAATGATCCTCTCTTCTTGGAGAGGATGTTTGAGACTGATTTTCTCTGGCACCTCCAACAAAAAGCAAGATCAGATAATTTTATTATTAACATAGGTTCTTATATTTGTCTGCACTCTCCTTCTGTGGTAAACTGCAGCTCCCTTCGGGATCCTTAAATCACAGAAAGGGAACTAAGGAAATAGAAATTAGAAGAAATAAACGCATGCTGAAAATCCTTCTGGAGTCTGTTTAACTCAAAGGTGACCCCAACTTATATAAAAGGAAGGAAATTGCTTTAGGCTCATATTCTAACTTGCACTGGAGGAATCTCTGAAGGCTTGGAGTTTTCACTGTAACTGGGTAAACATGCAGGGATCTATCTTTTGCGCCAGCCAAAATGTTCTGGAAATCCTGTGACAACAGGTTTTTTGGCAAAAGTCACTATTTTGCTTTCAGACATGACCAGACCTAAAATAAGCATAGGTGCAGAAAAATCAAAAAGGAGAGGGGAACAAAAGGCAAGACAAGTTTTGAATCTAAAAAAAAAAAAGTGCTGGTTGCCTTTTGAAATAGTTCAGATTGGTTTATATTGCACCTTGTTCCACTCTGAGTGGGTTTTCTATTTGTAATAAAGTCTAGCAGTCTCCCACGGCTCGCTCATATTGTCATTCCCAAGTGGTTTATTCCTCCACACTTGGCTCCAAACAAGCAGAAAAGACATAATATAAAACAGATCTCTAGCTTGGTACCAAAAAAGTAAAGAGAGACTTTCACAATCATATTTTAAATGTATTTCCTTGAAAAAATGCAGAGTGGGAATGTGTAGAATGTCAAACACTTCCTGGGCATTCAGGTGTTGGAGAGAAATGAGGGAGTTTCCTCACCAGGAGGGTTAGAAAAGCATCTATTGTGATGGAACACGAGGAGTTCTGGTCTTTGAAGCAAAGCTGTGCCCAGGTAGTTTCTTAGAGAACTTCAGTTTATCTGGGTGGCTGACACACTTGTAGAATGTGCTGTGCTCTGAGTGTGTCACATAATCCCACCGAGCTGACACAGCCATGGTTGGTACTGCTCCCACTTGAAAGAATTAACTCTGAGATAACTCACTCCGTGCCTGTGGTAACTTTCTGCTGTTGGTATTGTTGAAAGAGTGCAAACATTTGTGAACACTCTTGTATGTACAATTCCAGAGCCTGAATCACTACAGCATTTGTCTGGGTTTATTTTGGCACTCGTTTAAATGTTCTGGTCTACAGCATTTGTTTATTTGCTTAACTCTTGTCCTAAACTTGCAAAAGAAACCACTGATTTCCATTCAGTCACTTTTCTGAAAACCAACACCACTGGGGATTCAGGGAATACAGTAACAGTGAAAATCTCCTTGCTTGCATGGATTTCTTGAAATTCCCGTTGTCATCCACTGCGACAAACAAACTCACAGACTGAGACCGAGTATCCAAAGGCAGCCGGGATGTTGCAGTGGAACATCCTAGACTCTGCTGCAGTGAATTCCCTAAAAGGAGGCAAAGACAGTTTTACTGTCCAAACCCCAAAAGGTTTATTAGAAATAAAAATAGAAGTGACTTTAAATAGCTCTTGAGAGAAACAAGACCTTTACACACAAGCCTCTCCCTTGCACAGAGCACAGAATGGAAGCTCAGGGCTGTACCCAGCTTTACTACAATCCTGCAGACATGCAGCTGCTGAAGTGTTGCAGTGCTCCTGTTTCTGCAAGCAGTTGCAAGGAAGCCAAGAGATGTTTGCTGAAATCCTGAGAGGAACAATTATGTTAGGGAACCGCCAGGGAATTGCTTTCTGCTTCATATCATACACTGTCTTGCCCAGGAGCTGCTTGAAGGAGGGCATTTCCTCTTTCTCTGGCATTGCCAGCACCTGTTACTACTTTTCTTCAGGGCAGCTTTACTGCTTTCGAGTTCAATTTCCTTCCCAGTGCATGTCCAAGGAAGATCTGCCTCAGGGAAAAGCAAAATTCTTCCCTGCTATTTCTTGTGATGCTGGCAAACATCTGCTTTAAGTGCTTTAGAATCTGATCTTATTTGCCACTCAAAAGTGTTTTCTTCAAGGTGCATCTAAAGAGCTACTGATCATTTTTATCATTTCTTTACCTCAATTTTGCTCAAAGCCATTTGTAATTTCTCCAGCAAGAGAGGAAAATCTGATGCTGTGGTTCTCATCCCTGAAGTCAGGCTTGTGTCAGCCTTTCCATTATATAAACCCTTATTTTGAAGAGTTTCAAATTCAGCTATAAAACTTCAGTCTAGGCTGGAAACTGGCAAATTAAATCTGTGCATGGAATGTTTCTTTTAATTAAAATATAAAAGAACTGCATTCAATTGCCTTTACATTTCTCAAGTCCTTGAAAGACCTGTCAAACTATGCTTAGAATGCTCCTTCTGTGCTTGCAAGATCAATTTTCAGAGATTGAGTGCTTTTATCTCTCAGTTTGATGCAATTGCTCAACCTTAGATTTTCTGTATTTTTTCTAAAGCATTTTGTTTATCAGGTTTTGATTTTCACTGTGTCGATCCACTTACAACAGTTTAAAAGCTGAAACAGTTTTCTTTCCTCTTAGTAGTATGTTTACACTAGGAATGTACATTGCTTTCTTATTCACTTCTATTACTATGCTAGTTTTTAATAAAAATTTTAAATATTCTTTGCTTTGTGCTGTTCTAGCTATGACCACTGATTCCTACAGGGAGGTAGCACAGGGATAATTTAACTGACTCATTATTTTCATGGTGAAGAGTTCTTATTGCAACCTTGTTTACTGCCAGGTTTTACCAAGAGGTTCTTTCCACAGTAAAATGTGAAGGACAGGACGGATAATGCTGATCTTGTTGTTCTGGGAGATCAAAAATCACTGTAGGTCAGACGTTGAGGGAGGTTTTACTCTGTTCTCAGAAAAATCACTGGGGATTATGTGGAGGGAATGGAAGAAAGGGGAACTTTGCAGTGAAATGTAATCATTGATGTAAAA
>VZRX01012695.1:0-39008 GCA_013398075.1 Notiomystis cincta
GTGACCGCTCTCACCACACACTCAAGTGACCGCTCTCACCACACACGAGTGACCACCCTCACCACACATGAGGGACCGCTCTCGCCACACACTCGAGTGACCGCTCTCACCACACTTGAGTGACCGCTCTCACCGCCCACGAGTGACCGCTCTCACCACACACTCGAGTGACCACTCTCACAGCCCATGAGTGACCACTCTCACCACACACACGAGTGACCACCCTCACCACACTTGAGTGTGCTCACCGCACACGGCGTCGCTCTCATCCAAACCGTCCCCGCAGTCGTCCTCGCCGTCGCACGTCCACTGCTGCGAGATGCACTTGTTGGCAGAGCAGGCGAACTGATTCCAGGAACAGGACGAGTCTGGGGGGACAGCAGGCACTGCTTTTGTTAGGTTCACACCACCACTGTGCTCCCTGCAGTTCCAGCCACAGTTCAGGAGTTTCTGCACAGCTCCTTCCTCCCCTCCCAGTTTCCATGTATTGAAAAACTCCAAATCTTGTTATTAAAACACTCTAATCTTCTTCAGCAGATTATCAGTCTAAGAGTCTGCATTCACCACCACTTCTATAAAAATAAACAGTGAAACATTCCAAAGACATTCCAGTATTTTCAACTATTTTGTTTGTGGGATGAGGATAAGCACTTTGAAAAATTGAAGTCTGGTTTGCATATCTAACATAGATGCTGCAGCTACAGTGAACTGCTTTATTTGGGTAGAGGGCAGAAAGGGCACAGTTCAAATTTGCCAACCCAGCCTTTCTCTTGGTATTCCAGTAGTTAACTCAATCTTTAAAAGATTTCATGTTATTTTCTCTCACAAGAAAAATTGCTGTGTGTTTGCTTTTTCCTATTTACACTTTTCTATACGTTGCAAATAAGAGCTGCATTTCAAAATCAGACTGCAAAACTGCCCTAAATCAATGCTTTCTTTTCTGAAAAATTCAGGTCTTCTGCTTCTTTCTTTAAGAATAAAGCTTATTTTGTTGCAACTGATGACAACAAATTTTAATATTAACATTAAAAAGAACTTTAGGTAATTAAATCTGAACTTAAAGAAGAGCATTGTAACAGGTATCTCAAAACGGGTAAGAGCAAACAATGGGGAAAGTAGAATTGATTTAACCCCCTTCCCTTTTGCCCACAGAAATCAGCTAATTCATTTTACAATATTGTACACAAGTGTGTAACACCTGGAAATGTGAACACCCAGTTATGCTTGACAAATGTGGCCAACAGAAAAGATTCTGACTTTCACAGTGCACAGCAGCTCTTAATTTTGAAGTCATAAGATAAAAATATACAATGTAAACTGCAGATCACATATGGAAGCCTGTTAATGGGAACTGGGTCATGAAGAGAGCAATAGAAAATGTTCACTCAGGGTAAGCAGTCAGGCAAAAACCCACAAAAACTGAAAAATACCCCAAATCTCAGGTTTTATTCAAATAAGGAATAGGGAAATTTGACTCTGCTGTTCTGGTACAATTTCATTACAAAAAGAATCTATTCAGGTAATCCACACAAATTGAAAATACCAGCTCTCATTAGGAGTAAAGTCAACCTGCTCTGAGCCTCAACTGGGTAGAATTTAAGAATCTGAAAAGATCTGAGACAGAACAATCCCTTAACCCAGTTGGCAGTTCATGCTGTATTTTATTTACATCATTTTTGTTGTTACTTGAAATGCTTATGATGCATGGCCTCTGATGCAAAGGAATGACTACTTTTATATTTGGGTGTTGGGGTCCAGATACTGATTCAAATTCATTATATCTATGAAACTCTTTTAATGAGGAATTGTGAAGAATTAGTGGAATTGTTAAATATTAAATTAATAGAAGACTCTTTATATAAATATATCCTTAAGAGAGAAAAAAAATAAATTAAAAGGCTTTTATTCTGGCATGAAACAGAATTTAAGGTATTGACAGCATGAAATATTAAAGTTAAATCTGAGAAAAGAGCATTAAAGACCATTTTATATTGTCTCTGAGATATAAATGCACACTTCCTTGTTTCCAAAGTGCATTGCTGACTAGAGAAATACAAACAAGACAAAATGCTCACCACAATGCAATTCATCTACTCCGTCCTCACAGTCTTTCTGCCCATCACAAAGCCAGGTGGTCAGAATACATCTTCCACTAGGACAACCAAAATAATTTTCTTCACATGTGGGTTTGTTTTGAACTGTGATAAAATAAAGAATGTAATGTAAAATGGTCTCTACTAGTATGATTAGGAGCCTAATACATTTCTGCTAAATTTCTGAATACTGATGGACAAAGTGTTTATGTCTAAAAATGAAAAAGAAAAAAAAAGTAAATAATTTGTGTTTATAAAAAATCAAAAAAAGTGATGGCTAAGTAGTTTAGGGAGCTGAAATAGTTATTTTTTAATATTTTTTTAAAGAGAAGAATCAGAGCACAGCTTCAAACTAAATCAAAAGGCCTAGAGAGGAAAGTAGTTCAGTTTACAGGTTTTGAGGTCAGGCAGGTCAGCATTGCTTGTTGTTTTACCAGCTGAAGAAATTGCCCTTCTGATCTTTCTGCTGTCATTTACGAGATAATCTAATTGTGGCAGTATTTTTGTCACTGGGAGAAGCTACAAACCTGATGCATGCACTGACTAACAGGAGCTACACCAGTGATGCTGGAGCCAGAGGTTTAGACTTGGCCAGAAATTTAAAAAGTTCTCCCTTTTTTATTTTATAGAGTCGGAAAGTAATTTAAAAATTGATTTTTTTGAACAGAAACTAGGTGTGAGGAAAGAAAACATGCCACATATCAAGTTTCATGATGCAAGCACAAATATTAGTCTAATAACAGCTTATTTTCAAAATCTTAAGCAAGCTCCTGGGAAAATCCAGGCCAGAGTTCCAAGCACTGGAGACCACTGAAACTCTCTGCCATGGTTTTCATTATTCCCTCAGAGTACTGGATTGGTTTTCAACCTCCTCTCTTTTAAAAGAAAAGTTAAAGTAAACATTTATGGCTTCTACAGCTGTATGAATGAAAAAAAAAATTAAAAAAAATTAAAGAAAGAAGTGGGACATCTGTGATGACTTGGTAGATATTAAGGGTTCTCTAAGTAGAGCTACCCTACATGAGCATTTTGCTGTAATTTTCTGTAAGAACAATGACATTGAACCAAACTGCTAATGAGAATTGCAATATTCATAATAGAAACAACACCCAGAAACTTAATGTGCCAGAGCTGGTCAGTTTTGAATGAAATGGCAAAGGAAATCACACATAGCTTGAGTGGGAATGGTGTTGCTTCCAAGGAAAGGGAGGAATGATGCAGACAATTAGTCACACATTAAAGTGATGGAACATTTTGGCACGTGTCTGGAATTCAGGGAGAAGTAGTACAAATAAATAGACAATGGAATAAAATGCACTTTAGTGTACTTATACAACATTAGTTTACTGAAGCTGGAGCACACTGCCCTCAACATTTTCCTTGGTATGGGAAAAAACCCCTTTTTTGTATGGAAATACAGCAAATCTAAGCTATTTTGAGCTTAATGAAGTGTTATATACAATAAATTCTACATAATTAAGAGACTGTCTAGAGAATGTAGAGATTAGAATGGAAACTCTAACTTAATGTGCATCTATTCTATAGGATTGATGGAAGTTCTTAATGTCAGGTTGGCTGACAGTGTCGCTGAAGTACCAGATTTCTCTGGATCCTGGAAATATTTTCATTAAAAAATTTGGCACAACGTAAACGAGAATTCTAATAGAACCTTCTGGTGACACAACAGGATTATCACACAGAAAAAGAGAATATTAAATGGAAAGAATCAGATTTTGTCCACTACCAGGCAAAAATTTGATGGCATTGAATAACGTAAAATTAGAAGTTTTAACTTTACAAAGAAATAACATTTTATTTATAGGAAGTATTTACTTTTATTAAATGCTTATTCTTAGAGGAAAGAGAGTTAGTGGTCCACAGGAGGTTAATTTCACTCTAGAAAAAAATCAACTATAAAAACAAATAGAAATAAAAAGTTTTCATTTTGTACTTAATATTCTCAAACTTAAATAAGAGGGTCTGTATAAAAACAGACTGAACATAAAAATGGCATCCTTCATTAGTAACAATTGAATATTGTGAATAATTCGTTGTTTAACATTAAATATAATCTTGGCCCTGTGTCTGGGCTCAGGCTGTCAGATCCCTTTCTCCTGGCTGAGGACCAGAACTATCACAAAAGCAATAACCCTGGATTCTACCCTGGCAGCCTATTCCAAGGACTGACACCAAATAAAAGAGAAAGTAAAACAAGTCAGCAAGGAAAGAAATACCACCCACTAAAGCAGTAGCTAATAAAAGTTCCTGAGTGATTATGCTGATGCTTGATGAGCTTGACATTTTAATGGCTCGTGTTTTACTTAAATAAAAATGATAAATGACAGGCCTAACCTGGAGGAAATAGAAAGCTAGACATTACAGTTTGCTTCAGAAAAAACATCAGTGTTCATTTGTAATAATTTGCATAATCCCATGAAACACAAAATAAAGGTGAATAAACTGAATTCAGCATTATATTAATCTCTATGTTAAATAAACCAGTGTTGACCGAATAAATATTTTACAACAGAAACATTTTCCCCCCCAAAAAAGGAATTTTTCTTTTTTCAAAAGTATAGTAATGTGGGTTTTTTTTTTCAAACTTGTTCACAGTTACCTGGGCATTTCAGTTCATCTGTATAATCTCCACAGTCGTTGGATCCATCACAAATCCATTCTGGCAGTATACACAGGGACGTCGAATTACAGCTGATAAATCCTGAAGACTTTATCCCAAGTTTATAGAAGTAAGCACAGTTTGTATTATCTGGAAAGAGACAGTGGATTACCACACACCCAGCACAGACTGAGAGCCTCATGGTTTCATTTTCACCACGGGCTTGAGGAGACCAGGCCGGGTGTTGCCATCCCGGGCTGCAACGCCCAGGAATTAACTGCTGCGTAACGAGGAACAATGAGGGGGCAGATGCTGCAGGGGAGCAGCACAAACACAAACTCACTGCAGTTCTTTTCATCAGAGGCATCTGCACAGTCAATGATCTGGTTGCACCGCGCTGATTTCCCCACGCAGGCCCCGTCGGCGCAGCGGAATTCCGCCGAGGCGCACGGCGAGTCTGGAACACAGGGCGAGAGGGGACGGAAATTCGCCTGCCAACAGCCTCCTCACATGCACATCATGCACACAATGCCTTCTGCCTTCCAGAACCAGGCATTCAGAGCACTTCTTCCAGCACACACAGGAGTTTGAGTTTATTGCACCTTGTAAGTTGCTAATTTTTTAATTTTTTTTTTTTTTTTTTTTTGTTTTTTTTTTTTTTTTTTTTTTTTTTTTTTTTAACACTGTAGTTTGGGTTCACCTTTCAGCCTAATCCCTCAGGCACTTCTGGCAGCAACCTGAGTTGCNCCTTTGTAATTTCTAATTTTTTAATTTTTTTTTTTTTTTTTTTTTAGCCTAAATGCGTCTCTAGGTAGTTCAATTCGTTTTGAGATAATCGATATTTGAGGAAGGAAGAAGCATTTTCAGGATCACCCATGAATCCCTCAGGTTTATTTCTGAGTAAAACCAGCTTGGCATTCTTGCCTATATGTTTTTCCCTCTGCTTATATTCAGGTAAATGATTAAAAATTATTTGGTGCCTTCAAAACATGCTAATTACTACAGCTATCCAGTTTTTCACTTCTATATCTTGCAGAATAATATCCCCTTCAATCTTTCTGAATTGTAACTAATGATTTATGTTGTCTGCTAGCTGGTCTTTATGCACTGGCTGATGCACAGATATAAATATTCACGTTAAAAGACATAAACCAAAGAACAATTCTGATATAAAAAGGAGAAAAATTCTGGTAAGCTTTGCAAAGGACACAGACATTGCCATGCATTTGAGAAGCAGAGAAATAGAACATTTGCTGCTTCAAAGAAGAAGCAGATGCAGAGAAGAAATCACCTATCTCTCAACCTGTCTGCAGTAAAGTTACTCTTTCATGACTTCACAGAAGAAACAGCACCTGTATTTTATATTTTATACATATAAAACATATAAGATTATATATAATGCATATGCATAGTTTATTTTATAGCCAAAACCACTCTCCTTCTAGAGGACTGTAGGTGCAAACAAAGATCAGTCTTTACATCAATCCCATCATATGATTAAATCACGTTATTCTCCAGCTACTCCCATTTGCATAATAAGTATTTACAAAGCAATATTCTGAAATCACCTTGGAAATAAGTGCCATTTACCTCTGCAGTCGAATTCATCAGAGTTGTCACCACAGTCATTTGCACCATCACAGACTTTATCGCTGGGAACGCAGCGGCGATTGGAGCACGGCTTGAAACCCTTCCGGCAGCCTCTGTTTTCTGGGAAGTTAAATGCAAGCACAATTGCATGACATGGAAGGAAAACAGCCTTACACCCAATCCAAACAAACATCCCAGAAAATATTCTAGTTGGTGATGCATTCAAAGCTACAGGAAAATTAAAAAAAAACACCTTCAGAAACTGCTCATCTATTATGCAGCAGAACTTGGACTGATAAGGGGATAAAGAACAGTAAAGGAAAGCATGATGAGAAAGAATGACCAAAAAAACCAAAAAAAAACAAAAAGGGAAGCCTAATTCCCAGTTTTCATTATCTTGTGATATAAAACACCCACATACTTTAAATGCTTTTGCTTTGACACACTTTTCTGGGGACAGTGTTTGCATGTGGCATCAATATTGTGATAATATAGAATGACGCATACCAAATTTGGCCTAAACCAAAATAGGAATAAATAGAGAATAAAATAACAAGAAATATTAGCAGAGAGGTTTCTGGATTTCTGAGCACCAATACCAACAGCATTCTGCTCAAGAACACTGTTGAAGGATATATGAATTTTACATAAGGATATGTCTGAAAATTCAAGACAGATTTACTAAAGCCCTAATTATTGCAGAAGTCACGTCACAATAATAATGTTCACTAATGTGCATTAGTTAATCAACAATAATGAGTCCAGCATCCTGTTCTTTCTTTATCAGGTTCAGAAAGCAAAACCATGCACATGACCTAAAGCATGACAGATTCCCAGTTCTTCTGGCTTTTTTTCCAATGTGTAGCAAAACAATTTGGTATGGTTGATTTAAATGAGGCAAACTGTTCACTAGCACACTGCAAATTAATGGAATGCCCTTCATAAAATTATGTGGCAAATCCATGGAAAGACAAATTGATGGCTCTCAGAAACACAATCATGGAATGGGTTGGAAGGGACCTTAAAAAACATCTCATTCCACCCCCTGCCATGGCCAGGGACATCTTCCACTGTCCCAGGTTGCTCCAAGCTCTGTCAAACCTGGCCTTGGACACTTCCAGGAATGGGGAAGCCACAGCTTCTCTGGGCAACAAATCTTGTATTTATAAATCTATTGATAAACTGAATAACTAGTATTTATATATTTTTTCAGTACTGCAGAGAAAAAGATCTTCCATCTTTAAAAAGGCAGCTAGCCATGTTTTTTTCCTTATTTTTATTCTAGAGACAGAACTATGAGAACATTTGAGATGCTTTTCAGTAAATCTGTCAGTTAATACATGAATTTCCCAAGAAAAAAAATATTTTCAGGTCATTTTCTCCATGTCACATCAGAGTTTCCTTAATGTGTGCTGGCATTTTCTTCCTGTGCATCTTGGCCAAGCAGTTGGTGTGAACAAGTAGAAAAGTCACAGAGGAAACAATCTAAGCAGGTATAACACCAAAATTACAGCAGGAAGGTGAAAGGTCTGCAAATACTTACCACAGTAGAAAAGTTTCTCATCAGACTTGTCCTTACAGTGAGCAATGCCATCACAAGTCAGCTGATAATCAATGCATTCACCATTCCCACACTCAAACTCAGAATAGATGTTGCAGGTAGAATTTTTACCTAAAAATAAAACACATTAACACGTAATTTTTAAAAGCTTTTACATGTGCAAAGGAGAAAGAATGCTGGCTGCATTTCAAATTTGACCTACACGAATTTTGAAAACCTAAATAGGAAACAGTAAAATGCACCATGGCATCAGAACTTAAAGCCTTCTACAAAGAGAATGAAGAAAAGAAAATACATTGACAAATATCCATGAAAGAACATGTAGTGAAACAACTCAGAGGCACTGGTTGTGAGGGGGTAATAACTTTGCAACTCCTGTGCTCAGCTTCCTTCTACTCACCTGTGCCTTTCCAACCCCCAGCTTCAATGATTCAGCCTAAACACTAATGCAGAAAACCTTCTGCTTCCATTTTACTTATTTCTTTTATTCACAAAAAAATTCCCCTTCTCATCTAGTGGTATCTATTATTTTAGAAGAGAAACAAGTGCACATTGAAAATTTTTACTCTTTCATGTAAGAAACTAAAACATATCAGGTTTGGACACAACAATTTGGGCATGAACTTCATGATGGATCAATGTCTGCTTTGTGAGCATGGTTCTAACCAAAACATCAAAGTGGGGAGAAAAGAGCAGCATTGAGGACAACTCAAGAGGAAGAACAATGAGGAAATGATACCCAGTTGTTTTGCTTCTTTCTTGTTTCCATTATAATCACTTCAGCACAAATTCAGGAAGAACCAATGTCTGCTACATGCAACATCCAAGCCAATATAAATTGAAAGCATTTCTTGATTTGATTCAAACGCAAGGAAATACAGACTCTGGACAAGGTGAGATCTGGTCTTGAATATGATTTGTTTAGTCCTTTACATTTTAATTTAACTATTTTTATCTCTTTTCTCTCCATTGTAAGAACTTGGCTCTTATGGAGAAGAATCCTCCATTACATTTGTAGTTCATCTAGTTCAGCATCTTAGACTGCAATCTTAAGAAAAAAATGGAAGGAAAAAAAAAAAAAGATGTATAGTATAATCTGCCCTCAGTTCCAGTCCAACTGGACACCCTTGTAGAGATTGCTTCAAACTCCATCTTGCAGAGACAAAGCATTTTAATGCCTTTCAAACTGTTCCTTTGATGACAAGTAAGTAGTCGGAGTAGTCATTACCCATATCATCATCTCTCCCTCTTTGAATTTCACTGAAGCTTTGTCTCAAGGCTCTTGACTGGCAGTAAGTTATACAGCCTAATTACACTGTGAAAGGACAGTTAATTCCTTTTCTCAGCTGGAATTGCTAACTTTCAATTTTATTGAGTATCCCTTTCAACTGTGTTACGAAGAAAGAAACTTTTGATCTCACAGCTAAACTGAAGTCTGTCTTGTTTCCATCCTTTCTGTGCTACTCAACTCCATCATTTAACTTCTTTTTTTTTTTCCTAATAGCTCAGATCAACATTTCCTGCAAACATTCTACAGAATAATTTAGAAGATTAAATCTTACATCATGTTCTAGATGACAATTTAAACATGGTTTTAGCTAAGAGCAATTTCAAGAGTTGCGATGCGTTTGGAAAATGTAAATGCCATATAATTATTATAAGATAAATTATTAGGCATATGAATTTATCTGCTGAACCTCTCTCACTTCCACTGCCAATCACTGGTTTGACAACATAAAGAGACAGGTGAGAAAGTGCTTTAATTAAGGCTCAACTTCTGTAACCTATCCCACATAACCTTAGAGAAGGATACACACAGATACTTCTGTCTCAGCAGTAATTGGGATAGATACATAAAACCCCTAACTATTAATAAGAAACAATATCCCACTACCATAATGGGGGTTTAAGGAGAGTATTAATGCTTTTTAACCCCCAAAAAACTTACAAAGACTTGTAAGCCAAAAGAGTTAAAAGCCTGGTTTGTGCTGAATTGCCAGATCAATTTTTACAGTATAAAGAAGAAATAAAATTGATGGCTCGGTCCAACTGTCCTATGAAAGCCAACTGCCTCAGAGCACAGAAAAGCATCGTGTCAGCCACCATTACTTACTCACACATCTGTTATCATCTATCAGGACTCTGTCCCCTCTGCACGAGCAGTTCACTCGTCCATCAGGCGTCAGAAGGCACAAATCATGGCAGCCTCCATTCATTTGTGCACAGGGAGATAACTCACCTGGAAGACAAATGACAAGAGATGAACTCTATTTTATTAAATTTGCTTCAATGGCCAATGTCTTTGAGAGAGCAAAGATCACCATATCTCAGATTCACGGGCAATTGATTCGGGTTTTATCAGTCGGATGAAAATGTCAGCATCTCTCAGATGCTGGCATGCTAAAGATAAACAAACACCTGGAAAATAATAATTTTAAAAACCTGAAACGTTCAAAACTGCTGAAATTTGACAGGAAAATATTTAACTGCTCTCCACTGAGCTCAACGCCCACAGCAGAAAATTCTGAGTAGCGCTTATTTACTTGGAAAAAGGTCGCACCCCGCATTTTCTTAACAAAAGAACTCATGGAACACCATATAATCTTTTAACTTGTCTAAAACTAAATAAAACCCCTGAAAGGAATGACACTGGCATTAAGGAAAGTGCTTTGCAGCTTACAGCTGTTGGTGTCGTTGGCGACGGCGATGATTCCCATTGGCTGGTGCGGGATGTCGGAACGCAGCACCTTGGTGTCTCCTCCCGTGTATTTGCTGGAGCGCAGGATGGCTCTCCTCACCCCATCTGACCAGAAGATGTACTCATCATACACAGCCAGGCTCAGGAAGGTGCCTGGGCCAGACTTGACAATCACCTGAAATGCAAAAGTGCACAAGAGGAAGGGGAGGGGAAGTGCTGTCGCTGAATGAGGAGATTTGGAAGCGCAAACCGTGGCTCCCATCACTTTCAGAGGAAACGCTTAGTACCTTTATACCCACAGCACCTGGGAAAATGAGATAACAGCACTTAAAATGTGTTAAAAGGATGCTACAGGCATCCAAATTTCAGAAAACCAGGCATCTGCTCCTTAATTAAAAAAATCACAGTTTATCTAAATGTGCCTGCAAAAATAGCTACTCAACACTCTACCTGCTTAATAGCTCCAACAGAAGAGAGAAGGGGTTCTTTCAGCATGGCTGAGAGTCTAAAAATTCAGTCTTCAGGAACCAAAGTGAACTGAAGAGTTTTAGAACTGCAGAGTGCTTACCACATCATCACATTACAAACTTCAACCCAAGACAATAAATGTTTTGTATTTCCCAATTCAGAAAAAAAACCATCTCACCACAGTAATAATCAATTTGTAACCTAGAAGGTAAAAAGGAATTTAAGGTCATTAATACAGTAAAGTTTGAAAGAAAATTCTAGAAATACAATGAATTTGATCCCAATCCAAATCACAGCTCCTGTAAAATATTTGTACATGTTCTTTCTTTCCAGGTATCAGAATTAAAAATTTCACATTAACAGTTTCTTTTCTGAAGAATATGACAAATTTTTAATCAGTTTTTTAGCTGAAAGTTTAATTTTGGCTGAACAGAATTACTGGAAGAGGGTTAATATTTCTCCATTGGATAATGGAAGATAAATAATACTCTTAATATTTTTATTGAATGGTATTCCAGATTTCTCTGGAAAAAAATAGTAGCTTATGTATAGCTTATGTATATTTATAAAGTGGGATCAATTCTCACCCAGGCTAAGAAAAAAAATTAATTAAAAATCCTGTGTCTATGTGCTACTTATCATAGGGAAATTAGGATAAAACCCGAAAAGTAATATCCTTTAACATATCTCCTTAGATCACCACGGCTTTCCATCTGTTTTGTGTGCTTTATCCCCTTTCCCAGAGGGAGTTTATCATAACGATGAGATTTCATGGAAATCTCCACGAACCAGCACATCTGATGGCTCTGAGCCCTTTGTGCTTGTAAGAGGCTGCTGTGGGACAGCTCTAAAACATGCTGCAATGAGAGAGGAGCAGTAATTGTCAATCCCATATTTAATTATTAAATAAGTCATTGTGAGGGGTTAGGAAATCTTTCTCTCCATGTAACCAATGCACGTAATACACAGAACATCCAAATTTCATTTTGGGAAACAAAAGGCCCCAGTTTTGATACCACAGCTATGCCTTGGAGACTATGAAGGTGTCCCAGCTCTGCAGGATTCCATACCAAAGGATGCTCCAGGTCTGCTCCCACCTGTGCCAGCTGACTGCCCAGGGTATCTCAACAATCTTCTAACATAAATAATTCTAGTCCTGTGCACAGGAACGTTCCTATCCATGTTTAAATTCACTTATACAGACAGAACGTCAAAATTACTTACATTAACCAGGCAATTACAACAAATTCTGCTTCACTATGCACATCATGTATTTCTGCATATTTTAAAGAGGGTTGGACAGTAAATCCTTTTTCTCAGGAAAGAATTTTTCCCAGTGCTAAATGTCCCAGGAGGACAACTTTTCTCAACCAACATTTTTCCAGAACTAAAAGTTCTAAAAGATAAATGGGAATATATTAATGGCAAAAGATTTCTTCTCTAATTGTGCATATTTCCAGTAAGACACTTTTCATAATATGTTCTTAAAAGCCTGTCCTATTCATATTCAGACATTTCAGGGGAAAAAAAAAAGAAAAAAATATGTATGTTTCTGAAAGATCTGTATAAAACTTGGTCATGCAGAGTTTGCAGCCCCATATTCTTCTCTGTGATAGTGTGAATGTCCCAGTTGGAAAGATTTTATTGTTACAACCAAGGCTAAAGCTCTGCCCTGCTCAGCTTTCTGTGTTGGGTAGCACTGTCCTAATTTCTCTCAGATTGCAACAATAGAATGTAAATTCATTACAGAGCTGATCATGGCTGTTCAGCCTTGGGAGAGCTGAAATCCAAATTCACAGTCACAAAACCAAACATTTTTCACTGTTGCTCACTGTATTTCATTTCCTGGAGTCTCTGTATTATGTCACAGCCCTACCCAAGGACTTTGGTTTTATTCAGGCAACCAAAATAAAGACCTGATACTTCTATCAGCTTTTGGCCATCTTTACAGCCCTTTTAACATTCTAATTTATAGAATGACACTGAAAGGTGTGCAAGGTTTTATTTCTATTTTTTTAAGTCTAAATTTATCCTCAAACTTGCAACAACCCAAGTTTAAAACTTTCAGGAATGATGACAAGACATCCCTACCATCCCTTCCACTTGCAGGAGTGGAAGTCAGACACATTCAAGAGAACATCCCAGGTTTTAATACTAAATGATACCAACATTCAGTTACAGAAGACATTTCAAGCTCTAAGTAACAGATGAAAAGTTCCCTCTTGGTTCCTGTAAAGAGATGAGGAGACTGGGGGGGGGGCGGGGCTGGGGGATGTCAGAAGTTGAGAAAAAAATCAGTTTTAACTGTGATCCTTTCTTTTTTAAATTCTGCTTTTTAAGTTGTCCAGAAAGCTTTTGGTTTAGCATTTAACAGCTCTAATTTGAGATCTGTGTAGCAGTTTCTCTAGAAAAACATGAGTGAAAAAGCAGGGGAGCCAGCTAGGTAGGCATGTCAGGCAGAGAAGAATTTCTGACAGAATACTCTAATTTTGATGATTTATATAAAACTCTTATTAGATTGTCAGGAAGAACTAGACTCACTGATTCTTATCATGACAACACTAAACTTTTATAGAAATACTGTGGGTTTTTTTCAAAAAGAGGAGTGCATAAAGTTAATGCACCAGATTAAAATACGCTTTTTTATTTTTGTAAATATTTTAACTCGAATGAATGAATTGTTAATAATACTTCTCTTTCAAAATGCTTAATAAATGGGCAGCATTAATAAAGCTAATAAAGCTTTTAAATGTTTTTTAAGAGTTCTTTGCTTTTCTAAAGATACTCAAACCTACTTAGAGGTCTAACACAGAATAAAAATTTAGTACACAAAACTAAACTTAAAAAGGTTAAAAATATCAAAAATTTAAAGTCAATTGCATAAAAAAATTTATACAACCATAAAGTGATATCAGTAATTTAAAAACAAATAACATTTTAGATGAATAAAAAATGTGACAGAACTGACTTATACAGAGCAATGCATCAGTCAATGTTATTTATTTTATTATTTAAAATGAAAGACATAAAAATAATATGCCATATTCATTGCTAAGTTATGAATACTTTTTTCTTAAAGATTATAGAAGAGGAATCCATGGAAAAAATTTATATGGGACAGAAACACAGGGAAATCTGTTGCACAGATGGGGAAAAATGAAGTAATTTAGGTGATAACTTTTATGTATTTGATTTATTACTGAAAAAGATATATTTAGATTAAACTCCTGATTGTGTTTGTTATGATGCTGTTTGTTGATTGGTTTGAGTTACGACTATTTTCAACATAGCTTTAATGCATGGATTTTCTTTAATTTATTTTATCTTTCAGAATTACAATTTAAATAAGTTGAATTATAGAAAATGATACAATGGACACACTAGGAGACCGTGCTTCCCAAGAATAGCAAGATCAAGTTCCCATGGAATTTTCCAAGCACAATGTAACAAAATCAGCAGTGCTTCCTCTTCAACAATTCATTTTTGTTTCTCTGTGTTAGCAATGAGCATCTAAGACACTGAAAACCAAATTTCAGTGCTGAGTTTGCAGTGTTCCAGCTGCTCCTTGGTTTGAGGTTCAGCTGCATGACAGATCAGGCAACTGTTTATAGCAGCCCTCTGCTTTCCAGTGCCATGGAAATGGAATGTACACAGCCCTGGAGGCCACTCTTATATGAACCAGGTTCTTTGAAACCCCTTGCTTATTAACCCCATGATAATTATTTTCAACTTCATAAATGACAATGATGACTTCATCTAATGAAGTCTCCTAGAATTTTGTTGAATCCTGAATCATTATAAATAACCTTGTTCTCCAAAGCCATTGAGATTTGTTTTATCTGTTCAGTAACTCCTTCTTGAAGTTAATTTCTACCACTGCCAACACTGGACATCAAGATGTTTCAGCAAACTGTCCCAAACTAAAAATGTTGGATCTCTCTCAACCAAGTATCTGCCTCACAGGGATTAGAGGATTTTACTGCCTTTGGCTGAGGAATAACTTTCATTAGGTTCAAGCTTAACATTTCTTCCCAGAGTTACTGAAAGAAAGCAACTCATCAATGTCAATGGAGTGAACTCCTTAGAAAAACAATGAATCAAGCAGGGGGTGGGTATTTCACTCTTTCCACTGGTTTTGGGCTTCTTCAGATGAATGTTGAAGGGAAATGTGGACTTTTGAAAAGTTGAGAAACAAAGGCTTTTTTTTAGTACATTGGCAAGAGAAAACAATCAAGAGTGGAACATTCCTGCTCATGTTATTATATTTATATTGCTGGACAGAGAAAATGAAAATATCCACAAGTTCACTTCTAGTGCCATTACATGCCAAGAATATCCTGTTCCAGCTGCTTTTCAGACACAGAAAGAGGAATTGATTAAAAAGCCCAGAACTCTTGTTCCCCTAACAATCATAATAAGGGGAAATAGGAGAAGCAAACCATGGTGAACTTCAATGTCTACGTGGTAAATTGTGCATATTGTGCTAACATCAGTTTTTACTGGCCTTTCTTGTTTCTCTACTATTATTGTTTCCAGTGCCATTTAAAATAATTACAGAGAAACCATAGAAACTGATGAAGTAATTTCTCTATGAAAGTAGGCTCAATTTTATATTTTCCTAGACCAACCATCAAAGTTAATTAAAATATCTGCCTTCTAGTTGACATTATTTTCCCTTGGCTTAGTTTTCATGTCTGAATATTTATTTGTTCATAGAGAATACAGCAATGAGATTGTTCACAGAATCACATTCAGGACTTGCATCATTTTTAACTGCTAATACTCAATTCTTGGTGAGAACCTCCTTAATAATTTTTAGCACATTCTTGTTTTAATGGAGTTGGATATTCTACATTTCCAACTGCAATCTATATTGTGTATTTCAAACTATTTTGCACAATTTCTCTCTGTTCCAGCTGCCTTGGCTGATCTCACTTTTATCCTGCCTCAGTGAATTATTTGGTCACCTCTCAAGGTGACATTGATGTCATCATGAACACCTTCCCAGAACTGACCAAAATTATTCTGCTGTCCTCAGTGACACTTGTATTTCAAATAAATATAACAACATGTGTGAAAAGTAATTTTAGAGGTCAGTCATAAACTCAGGTTTTTCATAAATGCACAACCAAACCTAAAACTTGCACTTCTGCTGCAGACTGAAGAAGAAATCTCATAAATTCTAACTGAATAAACCAGAAGTTCAACACCTACTATGGAACTTATTTAATTGCCTTAATACAGAAATTCCACAGAATAAAAAAATACATCCTAGAAACTGAAAGTTACAATTACTGGCAGGTTGCAATTACACGAAGGTTATAATTACCAGAAACACTAACTCTAAACCCATATTGATTTTAACAATCACACTTTATAGGCCTACAGAATCAGAAGTGAGACCAAAACATTCCTGCCTGGATGTTAAAAAATAACTGCTTACAGGAAGTTGACAATGTTTCTAGTTTTTAACAGGTACAATGTTACTAAATACTTAACACTGAACAAGAAAAGGAAAAAAAAAAAATCAAAGCAGCCCATGATTTATTAGAAAAATAAGTTCAAAACTTGAAATCAGCTTTATTTGCTGTTGGCTCAGTTTCTGTGTTCATGAAAAAATTAAAGCACTAAGCAGCTAAAAGCAGCTGTGGCTACAATATTAAATCCAACTAAGGGCAGGAACAAAAATGGAAGAAAATGGGGAATAGTTGTGAAAAGGATAATTGTCACTTTTTTGGTTTTTTTTTATTTTAAACGGGAAGATCTGACAGAACAGAACAAAAAATGTTTAAAAAAAACCCAAACAAACCTCAATGAACTTAATAACTTCTAAGTAATAAAAAAGAACAAAAAGTAATAAAAAAATTACCAAACTTGAAAGAGTACTCCAGAAACCAAATACTAGTATTAAAATATCAGTTCAACACAAAAATCAATAAACCCTTACAATCCACTTTAAAGAGTCAGTTCAATATTGCTAAATGATTTTCTACTAATTCATTGCACTGGATTATTGTGGTGAGCAGAATGAAGAGAGAAGCTGCTGTCTGGAAGAAAATTCATTACGTTACCATTAGCCTTTCATGTTCTGCTATCCAATTTCTACCCTTGTTAACCTAACAGAAACTAGGGAGCAGTGGAGCAGAGATAGTGGGGAAGAGGGTAATCTGTTTAAACTATTTTTGACAGGTGGTTGGTGACTGAAACACCCCAAAGAACCTGAGATCACCAGAACAGCAGAACAATCATTACTTGCATTAAAGTCACAGAAATCAGGGCTCCCATCCAGCTGGATGGATTTGAGCAAAGTACAACCACTGCCCTGGAAATATTAATTTTCACTAGGTCAGTAATACAGTTACCAGGATGGACTCTGGCATTGCTTGCATTGGTAAAAAAGCATCTACAGGGTGATCAGGCACTCTGCTGAAGTGCTGAGGGGAGGCCAAGCAGCCTGCTGGGCTTCTCCTCCTGGTCCAGCAACCCTCACCAAATAACGCAGGAGGAGTGAGAACCCAGATCAGCATTTCTGACAACAGAAGCAGCTGATTACCCCCCCACAGTATTGGTGTAACACTCCAGAGCTCCCCAAAACCCTTCTGAGGAGCATGCTGGACTCACATCATTGTGTTCAGGAGCTTTTTTGTTTACTGCAATGGGGGACAAGAGTCAAACTGTCAGAAAGCCAAACCAAGAGGGAAGATACTGAGGAAAAATTGGAATGTTTCAGTGTTCAGTTACTGAGAAAAGTGAATCATCCTTTTTTTCTTGTTGATGCAAAGAGAAAGCCAAAGGCCTGATAAAAAAAATTGTTATTTTAGTAATAGTTTCTGTAACTAAGTAGCATCGTGTCCTATTTCATGTCTGTGATACCTATTTTATTATACTTTATGCAAAGATGAAGTTAAAATGTTTAATCACAACCTACTAATTACCTTGTACTTCTGTTTTGTGTTACTAAGTACATAATCAGGGACTGAAAACTTCAAAATCCCTTTGGTTGGTTTGCCCACTTTCTGACATAATCACTGCATCTGAAAGCTTTAGTGAGCTGTGGTGAATTTAAAAGTGAAACAAAAGGAAAAAGGGAAAGCACATGCCTATCCATGCTGAGGGTACTTCAGTTCTGCTCTTACAAGCTTGGCTCTCCTATTTTATTCTGAAAAAAATTTTGTCTAAAAATAGTGTGGGGAACTTCTGGATACAATCAAAAAAAACCCACATGTAATTTTCACTTAGGATGAAAAAAATATTTCAAAGCTCATATACTGCATATGAGGCACTTTTAAAAAGTTAATAGATATCAAAGTGAGATGATGTGCACCCCTCTTGTAAAGATTGATACAGGCCAGAATATGCCCTCCATTCATTTTATCATGAACTTTGGGAGGTACAAAATCCTTTAAATGAAGATTTCATGAAATATGAGAAATGTAGTGCTAAAGATGTAACAAAACCACAAGCACAGATCAACTGCCTTCAGCACATTCCTAGTAAAAGATCTGCTTGAGCTGAACTAAGAGTGTTCAAGGACCAAAATATATTATGATGAAAGAGTAACGGAGCAAAGTTCAGTATCTAAAGATTTAAAGTTAGACAAGATTAGAAATAAGATTGCACAATAATAAGTATTACACAAAAGAAATTCTGAGCAATCAGAGCATTATTTATATTTCAATAGAACTTCAAGTTTTAAATCTAATGAACAAATAATACTAGGAGAAATTTAGGCAATTATTAATCTTTCTGTAATAAATTCACTTTGAAGATGCTAAAGAGCAAACAAACACACAATGAGCATGTTTAGGGTTTTGATTTACTTACATATCTCTGTGATCCATCGTATTCACACCTCTCGATTTTTCCCAAGCTGCCATCTGAAAAGTAAAGTTTCTCTGCCCTGTGGTCAATGGTGAGTCCATTTGGTGTCAGGATATCAGTGCTAATGATGACCTGGGCATTTTTGCCTGACAGGGTGGATCTCATGATGCTTGGGAGCTGCTCATTCCAGTTAGTCCAAAACATTAAGCTGTATTAAAATCAAAATAACAAACAAAACCATAAGATACATTTTATAATTTAATTCTCTACAAAATGAGCAACAGAGAAAGAAAGGAAAAAAAACCACAAATGCCTTCATAAACAATACTGAATGGCATCTATAATTAATTTTTATAATCAGTGGTGAATAGGAAAATGTAATAGCCTATAAATAAATTATATATATAAATTGTAACAGTTTCCTAGTTCATTAATTTGTACAGGAATACAGAATTTTTTCCCTTACAGATCTGTTCAATCCTGATCTTGTCTCTGCAGTAATTTACCATTAGAGAGAGATACAAGCTGTGTAATGATATAAACTTAATTCTGCTAATGTGTGTATTAGTAATATTTAACAGTGAAATTAATCTGCAGCTTGTCCCATATAGAACTGTGATGCAGACCAAAGGATTGGTGTGCAGGAAGTTAATAATGGGAAGAAAAGTGCTCAATGTGCTCTACAGGAGACTCAGTCAGCCCCTGGTTGCTGCTGACAGTGACAGAAATGTTATGGACTGGGCTGTGGATTTAATTCTGATTAAAGCACTGATCAGAACCTGCCCCTCCTCTCACTGCAATCTCCATCAGAGCTCAGGGGGTTTATTTATGATACCTTGGTAATTGTATTTTACAATGCAGCATAAACTCCTGCTTTGCACTAACAGGACATGAAGTCACACATGGAAATAAGCTCCACCACTCATGCAGCTTTGTACAGCAGCTATCACAAATTAAAAATGGAATTTAATATGGTAGAAATGTTCCCCAACCTCCCCAAAAGAGAGAGACATTTACAAGAAGCAGAAAAATCAGGTTGTCTTCTCTCTTTCTAATTTCTAGAATTAACAGAGAAAATTGAAGTACCTCTAATGTGTAGACACTGATGTAAAATAAAAATCCTCTCACTAACACAGTATTTTTGAGAGTGGCAGGAAGGAACTAAATTAAACAGGATTTTGTCCATTGTTCCATACTTTTATACAACACTGATTTCTGTGATAAACACAATGGCCTCTATTCTGCACACAAGAAACTCAGACTTCTTTTGGTAAATGCTTAATTTTTTAAATTTTTTTTTTTAAACCTAAACAATCAGAGTAATACATCTGAGAAAATGACCACCGCTTTTTTAAAGTTAAGCAGTCAGACTAACATATCTGAGAAAATGATCACTTTTTTTCTTAAAGTTAAGCAGTCAGAGTGACACATCTAAGAAAATGACCACTTTTTTTCCTTAAACTTAAGCAGTCAGACTAACACATCTGAGAAAATGATCACTTTTTTCCTTAAATTTAACCAGAGTAACACATCTGAGAAAATGACCACTCGATAGTTTGCATTTAGCTCACTCTTAAGAAGAGCAGCCTGAATTCTTTTAACATTCCACAAAAATGCAATGACTATTTGACCTGAAACATAAAAAAACCACCCCAAACATCTAAAATGTTGAATCTTAATTCTGCAGCTCCTTTTTAAGAGCAAGACAGTAAAGGATGCCAACAACAAAACGCGTTGACATTTGTCTCCCAAAGGGAGAAATCCAATCGACCTTGGCAGGGTTCAGCACTACTGGCTGACTAAAATGAAGAAGTGCTGCTTGCCAAGGACCAGGACGTGGCAGGAGAGATCTAACACATACTTCTGGCATTCGTCCAGGGCCAGCACGTGCGGGTGGTCGTCCTCGGCCATGGCGATGACGGCCTCGCGGTTGAAGGCGCCGCGGCGCCGCTGGTCCACGGTGTGCCTGGTGATGGAGGACGTGGTGGAGCTGGTCCAGTACAGAGTGTCCCAGGCTCTGTGGTAAGCCAGGCCCTCCACTGACCCCACATCTGCAAGACACGGTGACAGCAGAGAAGTGAAACTCCTGCTCAGGGGGGGTTTGGTTCTGCTCTCCCTCCGAGCTCATCGCGCAGATCTCAGCTGTTTCAGCTGTTTCAGCTCTGTCACCACTTGTGACTTGGCTTAAATTGTATTTGAAGGTGAGACTAAATAATTATTGTCTTGAATAAATGTTTGGTATTCCTAATGTGTTCTCCGGGGGACACTGCGGTGGGAATATCAGTTTAATGATAAAAGTGATGTGCTGGTGTGTGCTTTGTCATTTCTGGTCTTTATTTTTATTGGAACCAAAACCTTATCATTTTCTTTTCATAAATTTAAATTAAAACAACATTGAGGGCAAGACCCCTGTTAATAACCCCTTATTATATTTATCAATTCTAACAATCATTAAACTGATATTCCCAGTGCAGTGCCCCCCAGAGAACACATTAGAAATAACAAACATTTATTCAAGACAATAATTATTTAGTCTCATCTTCAAATATAATTTAAACCAAGTCTTGGCACTTTTTCAATAGCTACTTGCATTATTTAGCACAGTCCCTCAATGTATTTTGTAAGAGTGATGCATTACAGTAATAGGGATCAAAGTGTCCTGTTGTTATCAATCCATTGGCTTTTGTCAAACACCTGAAAGTTATTGAAAAAATGCCAACTTTAAAGTCTCAGCATCAATACACAATTTTAATAAGTCATGACACCACACTCATTCATTCAACACAAAAAACTGTGAGCTAGGAAAAAAAAGCAACTAAAACATATATTTAATGTCCTGAAAAGATAAATTGTATTTCATCCCAGTATATAAAAGTGACAGACTGTGAGAAATAGGAATAATTTTTTCCTACCACTATTTGTGAATTACTACAGAAATATATATGTTGATAACTTCACTTATTATTTTGCTAGAAACAAATATTTTTAGACCAGAAGGTTCATGCAGCTTATTAATGAGCTACAGAAGGCAAAAATCTAGAATATAATTAGGATTACATTATGTTGGCTATTATAATTTACATTCAGCTTGCTGAAAGATGTAATTTTTACTGTGCAATTCATATATACAGAACAGCAAGTCCCAAAAAAAGCTTGATCACACTGAAAGAGTAAATAAATGAATCTAAACTTTGAAGCAGATAAAATTATGAGACAAATTATTATTTATCAGAGTTTTGTATTTTCCTTGATGAAGCATTTGGCCATCTTTTTGCCACACTTTGTGACATACCTGTGGAGAAGTATCAGTGACAGGTATTTATCAGTGACATGTATTCAAGAAGGAGCAACAGGGAAAAAAAAAAGAGATGGCACTCCTTAAAGGGAGAGGAATATATGTAAAAATAGTCTGCCTACTTATGAAACAGAATTTATGAAAAAAAAAAAAAAAAAGCCCAAACATGTATCTTCAGCTCACCTATAAGTCACTCAAAATATTGAAATGTAATGAAGGTTTCAGAAATCACCAACTGAAATTCAAATATAATCATTTCTTTCAAATATCAGGACAGATTTCCATTAAAATTATACACTGAATCCAAATTTGCAACCACATGCAATTCTCTAAACTAAAACTAATATTCTTAGATATCTGGCTTAACTATTAGGTTCCCCAGTGTGGAATCTCAGCTTGGTCTCTATGGTCCTTGTGAGTCCCTTCCAACTCAGATATTCTGTGATTCTTTCAAAAAATGACAGATGCATTGACCTTTTCTGACCAATTCTACCCTGTATTTGTAATGAACAAACCATCAGAGCATTTATTGCTCTTCATTTGTAAGATGACTAGCAAGAAAAACCAGAAATCATTTCCCTCTTGAACTTTTATCAACTTTAGCTTTGTTTCCTGTCTGAATCTGTCAAGAAATTTGAGAGCAAACTGATTACACAACACAGCCCAAAACTCTTTGTAGCAGACAAAGATAATGATGCTGCTCCTGTAACAGTGAGATGTGATCAACTAAAACACAACCACGAGGGTGAAGCTGCTCTTCAATACCAGATTTGTTGTTTTATGAGTAATTTCTGTGCTAAAGAGGAAAACTCAATTTTCCCACAGGTGTCAGAAAGCAAAGTTTCCCCTTCCTACACCATACTGCAGTTCCATGTTTAGGCCTGTGAATGGTGACAGAAGGAGGTTTCATTCCAAGGTACTATTTATAAAATGGAAATTTCTAAAGTTTTAGAAAAGAGCTACATGGAAGGTTATGGCATGTATGGAGACAAACAAACATTTAGCATACAGATGAAAAATGTTTTAATAAAATATTCAAAATATGCAGTTTTGCAAAAACAAACTCCTTTGCCATACATAAATGTGTTCTCAGGGGAGCAGAGCTAAAAGAAAGCAATCTATAAAACACTATTTCAAAGATTAAGTTCAGGTGACAAACCTGTGGATGACAATTCTTTTATAACTAATTCAAGCAGCAAAAAACTGAGAGTAAAAAAAATATGATCTTAGAAAAAAAAATCAGAAGAATTCAATTACTTTAAGACAAGAAAAAAAAATTAATTAAATAGAAAACTGTCTGCTGCAAACATAAACCAAGTGCATTTTCTTAACTCCACCAAAAGTGTTAATTCTGAAGGATTTACACCATTCACACTCTTATATTTGCCAATAAACTTTTAGTTTTATCATGTTCTGTACTCATGGAATTGAGAACTCCACCAATATAGAAGTGACTCATTTATTAGCTTTAGAAATCTATAAATAAGGTGGTTTTAAAGTCAAGGGCAGAAGATTTCGAGAGCAGTACAACTTTTAGACAAATTCTTACAATGGATAACACAAGTTTTTGTCAGCAGGTGGTGGGAGCTGGGTGTGCCAGAGTGCACTGCTCAGGCAAATCTTCAGGATGGGAATTTCTCATAATACAACATTTTTGTTAGTTTGTATATTTCTAGGGTTTTGTTGTTTTGGTTTGGTTTTGTTTTTGTTTAGTTGTTATTGATGAATCTCCAAATTCCTGTAAATCATCTTATCAATGATAAAATAGTGAGCAAGGACAGAAGTTATCCTAGAAATGGTCCTTTAGACTTTTAGGTCGTTCCTTAAAACAAAAACATTTCAGCAACTTTATATTTCCAAAGACAGGACACTGGAAAAGATTCCTAAGCAACTCCATTCCAGTGTTATATCATTACTGGTTTGCATAGATATTATTTTATATTTATTTAATTTGTACTCCTTCAAAGAACATTCCATCTTAAAAAATCTTAAATTTAATTTATCATTAGATATTCAATTACTTTAAAATCTATCAAAAACATGTACTCATCCTCTCTGGTGCTACAGTTGGGGGATTTAGTCCCAAAAGCCACTGGCAGGTTGAAAATTAGCAATTTGTTTACTCTAAGCTTCATATTTTTGCAGCATCATGCAATATTCTGAATTGGTAAAGCATAAAGAAACTGGAAATGAAAAGAATCCCATTTGTTTCACTGACATATTGAATTAAAACACTGATGGCATTAGATGCCTACAGCACTGATTAAATTTATTCTAGCCATGAAGCAACAGTTTATGATTTTCACATGAATAGCATACTTAAATGAAAAGAACATTAATACAATATGATATTAATATACAAATACTCACATTATTCACCTGCCACTGACGTTGTGAATTAAATCAGTAATGGGGTGTATAACTGATTAAATATCTACCCAAGAGAAAGCAGCAGCCTATGATTTACAAAGGCAATGCCAGAGCGATCACATCATTACGTTGCCAAATGCTATCTATCACTTTTACTGAAGTTAACGAAGATAGATTGCATCCCACAGATGAGATGCAGCCTATAAATATTGTCCTGCTGATCTTCATCTGACTTTCTCAGGGAACAGGCAAGCAGCAAATCAATAACTGAAGAACTCAGAATACGCTCCCTTATTAATGTGACCGGAAAATAAAAGTGCTAAAGGGCAAAGTTTAAATTATCTGATAATTGTTGCCACGAGGTTTGGTTATATTTGGTTATATAGTTCTCAATTTCCTAGATTTTTACCTCTTATCATCTGTTTTTAAAACTACCTAGAAAGTTTACATCCTTCCACAAATGTTCCCTGCTTATTTACCAAGGAAAATCATAACAGAGATGCAAACTCTGTCCTTCATTATCTAAGATAGAACTTATTCCTTTAATAAATTTAGGGATTGTCTTAGGATCAAGCAGAATAATGTAGCAAAGGGCTAATGATACATCACAAACTTAAGGAAATGCAGGGAAGTCAATAATTTAGAAAACCAGTGATATTTTGTATAACTGTAACTGGAACCCTCCCAGGATGTTTCAGCAAATCATTAGCAAGAGTTATAATGTCATAACTTCAGTGTAGTTAAACATATCCATATAAAAGAGGTTTTAAAAGCAGAAAGAGGCCTGGAATGGAAAGCTAACCCATAGAGATGGGAGTGTTTTAGTAGATTATTAAAATCTCAACAATTTTCATGGAAGAAATTATTTCCTAATTACAGGAGCCCACATTATCTTTTAATGCATTACATACCCCAAAACTCTTACCACCCTCAAAACAATATCATGACTATCCTAATAAGTTTTTTAATAAATACATATAATCACACATTTTTATGGTTACTGTTGAAAATGAGCTATTTGAGGCATTAACAACAGAATAGCCTAGTAATGTAATAATATTTGCTAGATCACATTAACCTTCAGGAAAAAACAAACAACAAAAAACTATGAAATTCAAGATATGTTCCTCTGTGTAGCTTTTTCCTGACAATCCACCAAACACAGTTTTAAATTTTATTCAACTAAATCCCAGCTGCTGATGGAAAAAAAACAGCAGATGTGCACATCAGTAGAAATTTAAGGGCAATGTTTAAAGTTCAATCAGTCACAGACACTGTTAATTCTTCAAGAACACTCTCAAGTGCAATAGGCAGAAACACCTTTCTGCAGTAGTGAGGCTGGGAATGCTCAGGAAAAAACAACCTAAAAGATCAGTTGAGTCAGCTCCCATCATGAATATATTTCAGAGTTTCACATCAGAAACACCTAAACAAAGCATGAAATGTGCAGAAATACATGGTTCTAAAATCAAAATTAAAAAATTAAAAAGGAAAAAAAAGGGCTTAGTATAAAATTAGGAAACTTCATCCACCTATAACAGCAACTCACTGTTTTACCCACTAATCTAGGTTGAGTGGAAGGTGTTGGAACAAGATGATCTCTAAGGTCTCTTCCAACCAAAACATTCTGTGATTGTCTGATTCCCTAACATGCAGCAACAGACAGAAACAAATCACATTGACAAACCAGACACTTTGATTTCCTCTAAGAATGTTGGCATTGTAAGAATAAATATTATGTTTTACTATTTAAATATCCTAGACTTAACAACAGCCTCTCACTTTCCCTCCTTTAAAAAGGGAAAATCACTGGACCTCTATTCCAACACACACACTTATAATGAATCCCATTCATTTGTGAAATGAAAAGGGGCAATATTCAAGTATTTATTTTTAACAGATTAAAAAGTTATTTCCTGGAGAAGAAAGCCCCAAAACTAAAGGGATCTCATACAATGTACAAAATGGAATGCTCTGTAAGAGAAATGGGAACATAAATGTCTTTTTGACAGTTAAATTGGACCCATTTAGTTAGGAAGAATAGTAGCACACATTGGAACACCTTTAAAAGATTCAGACTGTAAAAAGCCTTACAATACATCACAGGATCTGACACTTTCTGTTAGCAGTGAAAAGATTTTTGTGTTCCATGGGCATGAGTGCCTCAGGTTCAAAACAGGAGTGGTTTTTTTCACACAACATTTCCTTTTTGTGCTGTGAAAGACACTACACTGGCAAAGTGTCTCAGTGCCATTGTTTACACAGGCAGGAGAAAAACCAGCTCACTGAGTCTATCTCATCTTAATACTTTTCTCTCCTCCTCATTTTTTTTTGTTTGCTTCCACCTTTTTCCTTTAATTTTTGACTTGTTCATTGGTCTTCTGTCTACTGTTGTACCATTGTCTTAAAGCTATTTGAATACTGCACTGTTTTTCTACAGATACACTGAGGCAGGCTTTGGTTAATGAATATATTACTTCAAACTTCTACCTATGATAAATAAAGAAGAAAAAACCCAACACTAATAGCCTAGAAACTGAAACTTTAACTTCTCAAAAGGTTTCTTTGTATAAACGTAAGTTTTAAAACAACTTAGCCAAAAGAATATTTGTGGGAAATCAAAGGCAAGAATAAGGTAAATTTTTAAAAAAACTGGGAATAAGAAAGATAAACCTGATAAGATTATCTAGAAAAATGAGAAACAGAAAGCTGCTGACAATTGACCAAAAGGGAGTTTAGAGATATGAAAGAATCCCCTCCAAAAAACCCCTACATTACACACATAATAAAGGTGTCAGGGCATGGCACACTGTGCACATCCTGGATTGGTTTACTGTTGTTGTTGTCATTGTTTCTTCCTGCTGAAGACAGGACCTCACCAGGTACAGGATTCTTGGTGAGTTTTGAATCTGTTTTCAGTGAACTGGAACAAGTTAGATAAAGTTGTTTATATGCTGTAAATCTACTTTCCCTGAGCCGAAAATGTGTTAGCTAATGGGTTGTTTATGAGTTGCAAATCTGTTCAGTGAGGTGAAAATTTGTCAGATAATGGGTTGTTTATGAATTCTAAATCAATATTCAGTGAGTTGGAACTATGTTAGATAATAGCTTGCGCATGGGTTGTAAATCTGTTTTCAGTGAACTGGAAACATGTTAGATAATGGGTTGTTTCTGGGTAGTAAATCTGTTCACAGTGAGCTAAAAACATGTTAGATAATGGGTTGTAAATCTGTTTTTAGTGAGCTGCAAACCTGTTTAACAGAGAGCTCTATGTGTCTTAAGTGTTTTTAGTGTGCAGAAAAGTTCACGGATCTATTAGATTTGAGTGGCACATCTGATTTCAGGGAGGCAGAGATCCACCTGATAACAGATCCTTTATGAGCAGATTTACTTCAGTGAACTAAAAGTAAGCAGTATCTTGGGTGTATCATACCCTATTTTCTCTGTTTAAGTCAATTGCTGGGTAAAGGTTTGCACTATTTGTAAACTTCAACTTAATGAGGTAGAAAAAGGGTGTAGAACTGATAGAACCACAGTAGGTATTTCCAGTGTGGCTTTGAATCTCTTCCTAATAAAGAAAAAACTTTCTACAGACATATTCTAATGATTTGGGAGGAAAAAATAGCAAAATATGTTATTTTTCAATCCTGAAATGAAACTTTACTACTAAAATCTCTCAGCTGGATTCCATTCAATAATTTCTATGTAATCAGAGAATCTTAGCATGGAAATGAGAAAATTTTAGAATTTTACGTCTACCAGTGAATGGAATTAGTGGTGTCAACCATCTTAACACTGCTTTCCTCCTAACAGGTGGAGGTTGATCAAGTATTTCCACTTTATCAAGCAGCCTCATGCACTGTCTGCTGTTTACAGTGAGATAAAAGTCACATGCAGACTGTGGGATGGAAAGCTGCAAAAATACCAGCTGAGAAAGAATGACTCAACACAAACTGAGGAGGCTTAAAACATGTGAAAGAAAGTAATAAACATTTTTGTATATTATGCCCCTTCTCACTTACAAAGAAGCATTTCTACAGAATTCTACAGAAGTATTTCTACAAAATGCCGTGGTTCACATGCACATCCCAAGCGTGGACAGTGAAAGCTTTTGCAAGGACACAACATTTCATCTGACATTCAATTATTCAGAGTGCTGACTCTGCTAATGAAAAATGAAATCTGGCATATTAAGCTACAAGTAGAAACACTTCCTAACAATTTCTTAAAACTGTAATTCCCAGCTATGCTTTATGGAATGTCTTTAGCTCTTGTAGAGCAACCTATTATGAAGTAATGAGGAATACTTTATTGTTCTTTTAAAACCCAATTTCTATCTGCATTAGTGCTTCACCAGTATTTATTTCTCCTCTTTGTCTGTTTTAAATGCTGAAAATTCCAATGGCTTTTCATGTAATACATTTAATCTCTTCTTATGAAACCAGAGTTTCAATTGTGCTTCCATGTCACCACTGCACATTTTGGGAGCTGTGTTTCTCATGCAGCAAACCTCAGCTCTGAATCCTTAGGTTTAATGCTTCTCTGGGAGTGATGGGCACATCCTGCCAACACAGCTTGATTTATCTTTATCATATCTTAATACAGATATCATGAATTCCTCTAAGACATGCATGCAGAGGAAATCAACAGAACGGAAACCAAACACAACTGTATCACATATAAACATATAATCACAGTGTGGGTTGGGTTGGAAGAGACCTTAAAATCCAGCCCAGTCCAGCCCATCCCAGCCCCTGCCATGGACAGGGACACCTTTCACTACCCCAGGTTGCTCCAAGAACGTCCAGCCTGACCTTGGACACTTCCAGAGATCCAGGGGCAGCCACAGCTTCTCTGGGCACCCTGTGCCAGGGCCTTCCCACCCTCACAGGGAAGAATTTCTTCCTGATAGCTTATCTAAATCTTCCCTCTTTCAATTTAAAAATATTTAAAATGCTTTTCCATGCATTAGTGCCAACTGTTTTCATAACCACAGATGACTACACAGAACTCCATGTGCAGAGGTAGAACATACAACAACTATCCAATGTCACCTGTGGAATAATATTTTGTCAGTTTGCAGGTGTTTAACTTTTTTCTTTTCTAAAACATATTTTTATCACATGTAACAGCAAAAGGTGATACATCAAACAAACTTCCATTATTCCTCATCACTCTTTGGTTGTGTTTTTAAACTGTCCCAAGCAAAGAGCTAATTTAGGCAACATAGCATAAATACAAATTTATATGAGATTTATCCACATCTTAAGGAACAAATACTACACAGTGCTTCAGATATTTTGGAAAATAATTACAGCCTTAAAAAAACCAGACAGTACTGAAAAAGGACAAGAGAACAAACAAGTATCTGCCTCTGATATCTGACTACAGATGAATGTGGTTTGTTGCATATCTTAGAAAAAAAATAAGTAGAACTGAAATGAAAGACAGCAGAAGTTATTACAATTAACACTTTTGTCATAGAGAGTTATGGATGTTTAGCATTAAGGATGTATTCCTTATGCACTCACAATCAGATTTTCCTAGAATTCAGATTTTACCATGACAAACCTGGTAACTTTCCTCATACATCTTGTATTGGAGATATGTCAGACTTGGCTGACAAACATTTTATTGCCAGATACTCAGATTTTATTGAGACCTCAGCTGCAAAATATACTTTGTCTTACCCTGAAGACTTTGATGTTGGCAGCAATTTCTTGAAAGGTGCCAAGCTGCAAGGTTCAAAGGCTAGAAACAGGTCATATTTCACACAATTCCTCCTACTGCTGTGCTGAATGAAGGCACAGTAAACATGAGGAGTGAATCAGCACATTACCAAGTAAGCCTCTATTAAGCCTCTATTAAAACCAAACATTTTGTGGGTTGGAATTTGCCTCTGATTATCACTGGGCACAAGTCCCTTTCTTGGGCTTCACTTCAAGAAGGGTGAATCAACTGAACCCACTCACCAAGGTCTTAATATTTTATACTGGGAAATGGCTGCAGCAGACACCTCACCCTCATTAACTAGAAAAATAAACAACCCAATAGTTTCATTTTCAAGCAATACACAATGAGGTTTTGTTTCAACAATAAAGCTCCTAAAATCACAGTAATATAAATTGAGCACTGCCACCATCACTACTGTTTTCTAGTAATATGCTTCATGCCTTATAAGCCTATTTTAAGGCAAATTATTCTGGAGTGGTTAACGTTTAAATGCATCTTACAGGGATAAAATATAACAATTAATTATAGTGAAAAAAAATCATTGACTTTTTTACTCTGCAAAGCCAAGAGATCACTAACTTTTCACTCAGTAAAGTTTATTGAAATAAAATAGGCATTTTGGGATTTTTTTTTTTTTCCACTTACTTTCAATAAGCACTTTCCTGCCAGCCCAGTTGTCTTTAATAACTTGGATGTTTCCATAGTGGGCATCGCTGAAGAAAATGCGATTGGTGCCCTTTCCCTTCAGGCTGTAGTCAAAGGCCAGGGCGATGACATTTTTGAAGTACTCTGGGTTTTCGTAGGGCCTCACTGGAGAATTCAGGTTGGTCTCATCTGAAAGGTGGATGCTTTTGAGTATTGTCCTCCCTGAGTAGAGCAGGTACCCCTCGTGCCTGAGGCAGCTGACTCCGTCCTCTGCCAGGTACCCGTGGGCGCAGGCGCAGGTCCTGCGAGCGCGGCCGCGGTACAGGCACAGCTGGTGGCACCTGCCGTTGCTCTTGGCACACACGTTGGTACCTGGGGGAGGACACAACCAATCCTGTCTTTTCTAAATGAAATAATGAAAGTCACAATCATTAAAAAAAAAAAAAAAAAATACACTCAGCCAAGGTAGAAAGAAATGAAATTTTACGCGTTCTGAGAATTCTCCTCTTAAAAAAATCGTGTGGAGCGCGTTCAGAAGGGAAACAAAGGATAAAATAATGCAACTTTAACCACAACCCAAAGGTAATTTTCACAAGGAAAACAAAGGACAAAACAGTAAATAATGCAACTTTAATCACAACCCAAAGATAATTTTAAAGAATACGTTTTATGAGCAAATATAATTAAAGTCCTTTTAAATTCACAAGAGTATATGCTTTATCAATAGAAAAAGATAAAATGGATTATTCTTCCTGAAGACTTAGAAAATGTTTCAAGTGCTTTGAGCTTTAAATTTTTTTTAAAACACCTGTTACTGGCAAAAAGTCCAATTTAGCTACCATCAGAATACAGTACTACTTTTAGACATTTCCTATCAAATTAAATACCTATGTATTAACTGGTAAAAACCTGTGTGAATCCAGTTCCCTGTTTTTAATGAAGACATTTCCTAACATTTTGTTCTAATTTACCTTCAAACCTCACTTCAAAAACTTACTCCCTGACAATTGCACACCATTAAGGAATCATTGTCAAATTAGTAACTACACTTGTTGCAAGCAATATTTAAAATAATGGTAATCGTCAATAATTGGGAGCTATTTGTCTTTTTCTTTTTTATTTTGGACCTTCTATGAATTACTATTATATTTAGTTAAGATAATTCAGTTTCTGTTTCTGACAGCCCTTTCCACCTAACAACTCAGCTTTTCACTGTAGTCATTTTCCCCTTTCTCAAAGTTTTCCACATAATGAAGGTGAATAAAACATTTTAATAGAATGTTTTCGAGTACAAAACCATAATTGTCAGGGAAGATGTAGTGTCTGAAAGTACTGTTGATTGAATTCTTTAACTGCTACATTTCAAGCTGAAAACCCTTTTAAGAAAAAAAAAATCATGGGAAATGAGAGGTAACTTCTTCTTTAAAGCAGAAATATTGAATTTTGTGTTCCTAGAAAAAATGCCATGAGACACAGTCCTCTGAAGTTATGTAAAACATGTGGACATTCAGCTATACACATTTTTACATTCAGTTTGCTTTAAAGATTCTTTAAACGTTTTCTTAGGCTAGAAAAGTTAATATCTGTTTGGAAGGATGAGAGGTCGAGAAGAGAAAAAAAAGAGAATTTATGAAATAGATCCTCAAGCTTCTAAAATCTCTTGGAAAACTTCAATGCTTCCATGGTTCACCAGCTGCAAATACCTTTAGAAATGGCCAGTTCTGAAGCCAGGGTAGTCAGGGCATGTCCTTGCACACCTGTAAAATAGCACTGAAGGATGGGAAACTCTGCAAGTCCCACTGCAGGACTGGCTCATCAGAAAGGGTAAAACAGGTGTTTGAAAAAAAAGCATTAATCACAATCAGCACAGGTCTTTGGGGTGTTGGGATTTGTTTGTTTGTTTTTTGTTTGTTTGTTTGTTGTTTGAGAGCTGTTTTAATAACAAAGGTCAGGAAACTATTTAATTACATCTTTTATTTTTTTTTTTCTAGACAGTTAACTGCTTCTAGTTCAATAAACTTATATATATATATAATAGTGTGAGATAGAAAAACATTCCAAAAATATTTTTCACCTGTTTTTTCCCTTTTGTCCTTCTGGCTCACTGACATCCCCTCCCAATGACATTAACCATTTGTACCCTAGTAAAATTTGAAAAATGTATTAAAAAATCATCCAGGTATGTTTTTCAAACTAACATCAGTAGATTTTTAGCCTCAGTAACCATTTCTCCTATTCCTTATGTGATCAAGTCTATAAAGCTATCAATAAAAATTCCACATAACGAAGCATTTTTTATCCCACTGTTCTATTTTCCTAATTCTATCATATAAAGCCCTTCCAAGCCAGCAGACATTAACAATTTCTAGCCTAGTTAAAAGAAATGGGTTTTGAAGTGGATTTCATTTTCATGCACAAAATATGATGCTCTGAAATTGCATGCAGAAATCCTTAGTGAAATTAATATGCATATATTTTTGCAAATCATTTATTCTCAAAAATATTAAAAGTTTTTAAAAAGAGGTTTCTCTTATTCATAAATATGTTTTCTTTCAAAATGCAGATTTATCTAACATGCCATATTTAACACAGTTATTTAGGAAAAATTTGGGAAGAAGAAACAGAATCCTTGGATATATAATGCTGTGATGAGAGCAAATTCTGAATGCTACCAACACCAGAAATATGTTTATATTAAAAACTTTATATATTATGGTGGCAACATTTTTTTTTTTTTTTTGCTCCTCTCTTTTAAAATATATTTCTAGAAAATTTTGTCTAGATTATCCAGTAGCAGTTTTTTCCTGAGGAAATCATCATCTTTTTTGGTAGAAATCTAGCCAATTTTGCTCACTAAAACAATTTTTTCAAGGTCTTGTCCAAATCAGAATTTTTGAAGTAAAAAGACAGTTAAAAAGCAAGATTATTCTTAGTCAGGTAGTGGAGAATAAAGTTTAACCATCAGTAGCATAAATCACAGAGAGTCTATAATAACTTTTGTGTCTTGACTTTGCTAAACTAATTGAATATAAAGGAAATCTCATTAGTTACAAGGTCTCTTTCCACATAAAAAGAAGAGGAAAAAAAAGGAAAAAAAAAAAGACCCAAACCCAAGTAATTTCAGCAAATAAATATTGAGACACAGAAGCTGGGAATTTTAATAAGAAAAAATTCTGGTTTCCTTTCCAATAGAAATGTGAAACTGCCTGAGATCACTATTCTGAAAAGCACAGGTTAAGGTCTCTCAATCCTAAGAGTTCAATGTCTCACAATTCTAAAACTGTTTTTTAAGAAAAACAAAACAACAACCATCAAACCTGGAATGATAGGAAGTATTTTGGTTTTAGGTTTTGTCTTTAAGAAGAATTTTAGGAGGATTTGTACCATACGTTTTCTTTAGTACATTAATTTTAGTTTTAAAAAAAAGTAATTCAAGAGTAAAAAGTGGAGATAAAACCATTAATTACTTAATTATTGGTGATATTAAAACAATCAATAGCATCCTTAAGAACAGCCAACCTTTCTCTCGTGCTCTGTTAAAGACTTTCACTTCCTTCAGGTTTATTCCAAGGCCAGTTCTCATGGTCACAGCATCCGTGGCCTCGTTCTTGTGGCCTCTTCTAATGGAGCCGTTTGCGTGTGCTCTGCCAAAAGAGTCGAGAGGTCTCATCAACATCCTCAGCTCATCACAGGGAACAAATGGCTGAGCAGCAGTGCAGGGGTCACGTAGCAGGAGGTGGAGGAGCCTGTTCTCACCCAGGGCACCGGGGCACCGTGAGCTCTCAGCGGCTCCACGCCTCTCCTCGGAACCTGCGCGCGATCCCGCCCGCGACCCCGCTAATCCTACGGAGGTGAAGCACCTGGCACCGAAATCACCTTCTGAGATTTAAAATGCTCATGAGAAATAAATTACCTGTCAGACCAGTAGATGTAAGCTCCGAACACGGCGACTGAAAACATATCCACGTTGCTCCCTGAGAGCACAATCTCCCGATTCCCTCCGCTCTCAAGGTCAATCCGTTCTATCTTGTCGGTTCGAGCGTCACACCAATACAGTTTATTTTCCTAAAGATTAATTTCAAAGGAAACATCAACAGCCTTGTCCAAGTATTTAATTAAGAGTTATAAAGGTGGAACACCAGCTGGCTTTAATGGAACATAACAAATACTGCACATTTTTGAGGTATACTGGAAGACAGAGGAACCAACCTCATAATCGATGGAAATCCCATTAGGCCATGCAATCCCCAGGCTCACAAGGACAACCTTCTCAGAGCCATCCAAGTGTGCTCTGCCTATGCAAGGGGTCTGTCCCCACTCTGTCCAAAATAAATACCTAGAATGTTGCAGAAATCACCAATTAAAATTGCAAACAAAATGCACTATTACCATTAAATGAGTACTTAAAAAACAGATGGTGCTCATGTCTCTAAATAGTCTTAAGAAATTAAATGTATCAAAGTAATTGTTTAATAGAACACTTTGTTAAGATATTGTTTTCAAATTATATATATGAAGAAATTCTTAAAATTGTGTTCTAGTAGTCAATATGCAATTCTATTCCTTAAATAATTCAGCTTTGTGCTTGGAAAAATAAAATGAAATTTAAAAATAAAAAAAATAAATCTGGAACATAAGCTCTTGCATCTAATCACTACTAAATGGTGTGATGATACAAGAGATGTCTAACTTAAAAAGCTTTTAGATATGAAGTAGTTAGAAGCACTATGGGAAATCATAAAGCAAAGGGACTTTATTTTAGAAGAAAACTTTTTTTAAATTCTGCCAAATGCCTCATGGGAACAATCTGAATCTTAGTTATCTAATCTCCTGCATACTCAGTGCCACAGTTACATAACAAATTTGAGATAAGATGCTAGGCAAACTTCTGCCTTGATAAACTTGTCACTCTGTTGTTTCAGGTAGAGCAAAATGAGGCCAAGTTAATCTTCACAGAGCACTTCCTTTATGAACAGTAACCTATGGAACAGCTTTATGGGACTATCTGTGTGCCTACAAATATAAATGTGTGTATGTACATCTGTGTTAAAATATATCATAAACACACAAATTAACAAATATTCTGAGGAAGAAATATACATAACTGAGGCCTAGAATATTATTAATTTTCTGATTGATTTTCATGGCAAATATTCATAGAACACTATAACTTTGTTTAATAAAATGTTGTACACACAGTGAACAGAACACAGAAATCCATTCTTCATTGCTTTCCTCTGTGTGGAAGATTACAAAAGTCTCCTGAGCATTACTAAAAGTTGTCCCCCTGTGTCTGGTGACATCATGACACCAATCTGCTGTTAAGCAGCTGTATTTTGACTACATGACTGCAGATATGTGAAATAATGAGGGATAATAATGTGATAAGGGTGAAAAGAATATGAATCCTATAATGCGCTCATCAAATTCAGCTCCCGAAACAACCCACTTTGGGTCTCACTCTAGAGCTTTCTGGCTCTAGGAAAACCTAATCTGTTCTCATAGGTCTTGATGCAACAAACACTAACATTTATATTGATGATAAACCTCATGCAGACTAGGAAACTGAACTGCAACATGAGTTAAATCAAAAGTATGTTGAGGAATGCCAAAGTAGGCAGTATTATTCAGCTGGAGTTTAACAATCGCTACATAAGTTTAATGCAACTTTAACCAGATTATTAACAGCACCTCTAAACAGAACTGAAATTGCTTTCAGGCATCTGGTCAGGGGTCAGAGAGTTATTTGAGACTTTCTTAATACATGTTGTGAACTAAATGCTGACCACGGAAAAGCAGACATTCAATATACTCAAATTAAATGTTCCTTAAACTAGTTACTCTGATGAAAAAAACCAAACAAAACCATAATTAGCAGGTTAAATGAATCTAAAATACTCCAAAGAAAATCTTGAACAGCTGGCAAAACATATTATATGAATAAATATACCTGATGAGGGACAAACACACCCTTTTGTAGGGCTACACATTCCTCACTTTTTCCTCAGTTACAATAATGTCACCAACCAGCTGAATTCTGCCTGATTCCCATCTTGGCATAACTGGCAGATTCAATGAGCTCTAATAACTGCTATTTTCTTTTCTATTCTTACAGTTGTCACCTCAAGCTTCCAGAGAAATGCAGAATGTGAAGTCAGGGCAAGGGGAGGGAGGAATACCTTTGAAAGTTTTGCCTCGAAAAGGGGCTGAGGTGTAACAATAATGCAAAGGGCAAAAAGGCCTTAATCTTCACACAGAAAGGCAGCCCTAGTAAAACTCTCCTGTGCTTCTCCTGGAGTAACTGAGTGGAGACACTTCAAGTTATCATTTTGTGGCACAATATTATAAAGTAGATGAAGCTTTTTTCTTCTTCCTTTGCAGAAGATAACACCATTCTACCAGACATGGAAAACAGGAATCTGTGGTGCTCTCATTCTCCTTAAGTACCCTAAACAACCCCTCTGCCATAGGCAGGGACACCTTCCACTGGGCCAGAGCCCAGTCCAGCCTGGCCTTGCACAGCTCCAGGGATGGGATTCCACAAGGAGTTCTGGAGGTGGAAAGGGATGGAACATTCCCTGTTTCTGTCAGTGCTGCAGGGTAGTCCCTGCCCTCAACAATGAGCTGGGTGAATGCAGGTGTCACTTTTGCCAACCCTTACTCTCCAGCCCAAGACCTTCATCTCTCATGACTTTCAGCTACCCTGGCCAGTGTCCCTGGTTGTTGCACTGGGATGTTACACGACCCTGGAGGTTGTAACTACTGAGGATTACAGCGCTCTGCGATTTCATCATGAAGTCCCTCACGAGCTGACGTGGCTTCCTTGGATCAGCTGGGAATTTCAGACCGAAGCACGCTTCCGAGCAACATCTAAACTTCAGCTGAAACGGTCTCCTCAGAAAACTAAAACTCCTTTCAGAGAGCTTGCAGAGCCTTACAACCACAGGGACAAGGGCTGAGTGAGGGAGGACACGTTACCCTTTCTCGGGGTGCACCGCCACGGAGCGCGGCTGCTCCAGCCCCTGGGAGATCACCACGTAGCGGAAGGAGCCGTTCAGCCGCGCCACCTCGATCAGGTTGAAGCCGTGGTCCGTCCAGTAGATGTTACCTGGGAAAACACCTGGAAGTCACTGCCTGAGGGAAAGGCTACTTCAAAAGTGTTTAAGTCAGAATCAAGGACTAACTGCTGCATTTTCATTTGCATGGGGTCTTGTATTTGTAATTTATAGTCCTGTCCAGCCTTTCTAGAGCATAAACTCGCATTGAAACTCTTCATCTAAGAAGTGCCATCCAATACACATAAAAATGATTTTCAGTCATTTACAACAGCAGAAATTAGAGCTGAAAGGAAACCAGGTTATTTAACCTTGGGCTGAAGAGACAAACGTACTCTCAGAAGTGGTGACAGCCCTGGAGCAGGCTCAGACCTACCTGCTATCCAGTCCACTGCAATGCCTTCAACTCTCCCCAAACCGTTTGTGACAATGTCCTCTTTCCACGTTTGGTCTCGCTTGGCTCTGCTAATTTTGTTGAAACCCATGTCTGTCCAATAGATTGTATCATTTCCTACAAAACACATGCCAATGATTCTCAGATTAATTCACTTACTTCAGACCAAGTATCTGGATTAGCAACTGTAAATATTGCCAGTTATAGTTTTATTAATATGTGTTAAATATCAAAATTATCAGCTTTAAATCCTCATTCCTTTTCCTTCTCTTAAATTTTATTTAAAATAATTCTGTCAGAATTCCAGGTTGCTTAGTACAACACATGTAGCACAATAGGGCTATGACAGCAGATGGAAGCTACTACCTCTGTTAAAAATCACAATAAATATGCTGTCTTTACCTTTTCCCTAATGGAATAAATGCTTCAAAAACGTACTGTTTTGTTTATCACCACTCCAAAATATTTAGGAGTTTGAAAAGGGTAAAACTGCTTATACAGTCTTTTCTTTCAGTAATCAGACACACTGAATTTTGACAAGATAAGAGAAAACAATTAACTAGGGAAATAAAAAGTGACATTTGAGAGTGATATGCTGACAAAAGAATAAAAAAAAATATTCTATCCACAATTCAGCTTTTATTTTAAATGTCCTGACAAGCTTCTAC
>VZRX01012695.1:39092-66001 GCA_013398075.1 Notiomystis cincta
TTTTTTTGGCATCTCAGCTGTCTTCCCAGCCTTTCTGCTTCAGGATTGTCCATAAAATAGAAAAAAAGGGACAACTTTGACCATTTCAAGACAACAGCCAGACCAAGAATTTGAAGTGGCCCAAGCAGGGACACAAACTCCCCTCTGTGGCACATAATAATCTCAAAAAAGAGATGGGGAAAAGTGAGAACATCCCTCAAGCAGAATTGTCTCTATTTCCACTGAGAGGCTGCTGTAAATAAGCTGCAAACAACATTCTGCTTGCAAAGTAATCAGCTGATGATCTCCTGAGTGAGAGGTTTTGCTGAGAGATATTAAATATTTGTTCCTTCATTATTTTTTTCATACTTTGTAAATCTGCTTTTAATGCCATAATAATGTGTATATTTATAGAATATATATTTCTATATGCAGCATAGAAATATTACCTATATAAATAGATATAAATATTTTATATCTACATACACATGTATCTATACATATGTATATGTGTGTAAATACTTGTGTAGATAGGTAGATTTAAAAAGTAAGAGAGTTATTTGTGACCAAATATTGGTATGCTCAAGAATCTTACCACACCATCAATTGAACAAATGACAACCCTGACTTCAAGTAGTCAAAATAATTACCAGAATCCTGCATTTTGCTACTTATTTGCTAATTATAATTTAGAAGTATAAAAACACAAGGAGAGAAAAGGTGTATGAATCTTCCAGCTTGTTCATGTCTTCAAAAGACATTGTCATTAGACTTAATTCTGATACACTGCACTACTAGCATGTGGAAATATATTTTATCCACTTTGTATATCTAAACATTACTGAGAGAACATCACAATTTGGGAATCCTTCACAAAAAAGAGTGAAATACCTGCAACACTCACTAAGTGGAAAATAAAAAAAATGAGACGAAATCTGAAACTACCTCCACCACTTGCTTTCTGAATCATATTTGACATATGTAGATTTTAGGAATGAATTTATCTAATTCAATGTAAGGTACCAAAATGAGAAAAACAGCTGTTTTTGAAGCTGGCAGGCTGTTGAAAGCTGTACTTTAACTTTTTTTATAACACACTATCCCCTTGGGATTTCACTGCTGCACGCCATTTACATTTATCTCTGCAATGCATTTGTCACTGCCAATTCTATTCATGTTCCCTGTGCTGTGACTTCATCAAGCCAAGTTGGAGAACTTCCCTTAATTTCATCCAGCCTCAAATTTCATTTTTCCAAAAAGTCAAAAATCTCATTCTTCCAAAACATTAATTTGATGTTTATTAGCTAAGTCCACATAAAACTGTCTAAAGTAGGAGCTAGTGTATCTTATGACACTGCTTAAAAAAACCCAAAACAACAGAAAAACCCAAACAAAAAATATGAGATGAAAAATAGCCAATAAAACCCTAGTATTGGTATTTTAAATTGAAAAGGTCAAATTTTTTATTTGAAACCATAATTTTGTAAAGTTTGCATAATTTAAATTTAAAAAAAAATACAAAAATATAATCCCTAGAAAACCCAGTTGAACCCAACTACTCTCTGTCATGAACATATGTGGTTACCACTTCCCTCTCCTCCTGTGTCTTTCCAGGACCAGATTAAATCCCTGTAGCAGAGTCCTTCCCATCTCAGGTGTGCATACAAATGTACTGGCTTTTAAGTGATTTTTATTTCTCTGGAGACTAGAACTGAACTATACCCATGATACAAGGAAAGCTCTGAACATCAGCTGCCACTGATTTGAAAGCAAAATATACAAGTCTGAGGGCACTGTAAAATGTCAAGAGAACTCGAAATTTTGCTAGGCAGAGATGCAAGAGCATCAGTGAAGAAGCAGGTCAAAAAAGAGAAGATTTAATGAATTTAACTTCCAACCTGATAAAAAAAAAGATTAGTAATATTTGTGTGATGAAGTAGTCCAACAGAGCCAACAGAAATAGGTCTGATTTCAATGTCAAGGCAAATATTAACATATATTTAAGCAAAAAATTACAATTACCCAATGCTGAATTCCCAGGCAGAATCTACATCAAAATTAAAAACTAATGGAGTATGACAAAATAATTGTATGTTTCAGGAAACCAGCATCTGTATTTATGTAACATAGATAATTTAAGATTTTATTTCTAGACAGCCATTTTGTAAACTCAATGGGTAACAAAATGAGACTTGAAGGAAGGCTGGGCAAAGAACTGATGGGTTAAAAATACAGACACACAGGGTATTTTTCTATGGTCACAGATTACTTATTTTCCAAAAAAACTCATCAAAAATTGCTAACAAGTTTGAAGATAACCAAACACCACTGGGAGATGCATCCAATCATTAAGAACCTGATCCTTAATTTTTTCCCACCTTTTTTCGCATGGATGCAAAACTGGAACCTCCTAATTTCACGGGAAGTTTGTGAGGCTGTGCAAACTGAACACTATTTGTGTTTCTCCAGTGGAAAGGCCTGCAGTGTGCTCCAGGTGGAGGTGCCTGCTCCTCAGAGCACCTTCCAGGAGGGACAAACAGAGCCAGACTGGGCTCGTGCCCTGCAGGGAAGTGGCTGAGCTGTGCTGGACTGGGAGAAAACCGTCCCAGCTCGGCTGTCAAAGCCACCTGCCAGGCACAACAACACACAGGGCTGAAATTCCATGGAAAAAGTGTCATAGCAGAGCAAGGCTTTCTCCTTGATGGACACTTTCTGTAAACCCACCAGCTTCCTAATCCAGTTCTCAGTGAGGACTGCACCAAAAGGAGCAGCAGCTGCTGCCAGAACGATCAGCGCGAGCACAATGCAGCTCTCCCTGTTTACTGTAAATATTAAAGGTGGAGCTTCACTCTGTAACAAGATCCATTTCCAATTCCTTGAAATGCAGTTGTAATTACTTAGAAGGTTTGAAAACAAAGGGGTTATTTCATTTATGAGAAGAATATACAATTTTTACTGTACATATAATAAGCTATACACAATATTTACCTGCATGGAAGTCTATGCCCACAGCAAAGGAAGTTCCAGATATAGGCATTAAAGCATCCATTTTATCATTTGGATCAAGAGGAATCCCTCTAATTCCCTCATGCACAGAGTACATGAGAAATGATTCAATACCTAGAGGAAAGAAAAATCAGCCAATGAGAGCAAAGAGGAAACTTTCCAAATAACCAATAACGTGCATTAGGAATAATTTTCCAATAGTGCTCCACAGTTTTTCAGAGTGACAAGTCCAGCTCTTTGAAAAAAAACATCCATGAGTTATTACAGTGCATTTCTAATTAAATTACAAATGTGGTCCCATAAAGAGAAGGGAATCACTGTCCACTTCAAACACCACCTTGTAATCAGGTAATTAGCAGTAATGAAAACTAAAATTTAAGAAAAAAAACGGGTTTGAATTACGAGAAATTTAGGAATATTTCCAGCCCACATCTTCCCTTCGTGAACATATTCAGCAAGAGATAATTTTAAAGAACTTGTGGAAAACAGGACAGTAAATTGCCTTTTGAGGTACAGGATTCATCTCACCTCAGTTATGCACATTTCCTTCAGAGACAGGATAGAGAATTATGTACTTTTAGTGATGCCTTTTAAATGCCTACTTTTGTGTTAGATTAATCACATTCCACATGCACCTATTTATGTTAAGTAGGAATAAATCCCGCTGTGTAGAGTTCTTCTTATGGAGCAATTCTCAGGAATTACTTAGTCCTAATTAATAGTAATAAATAATATTAAATTTATAAAACTATAAGGCACTTTGACCATAAGGCTGGTTTGCATTATTCAGGCACACAGTAAGACTTTGGCTGTAAGCTATGCCCTGACTTTTGCCAACTTAAATAGAAAATAATTTAAGGAAAAACTGGTTTTATGTTCTATTAAGAGCAATACAATAGGATGAGATACCCAGCCATTCACATACTTATAGCCTATAATTTAAACATAAGGTGTAAGACCTTGAAATAATCTTTACTGATATTAACCATGGTTCAGATGGTCTGCTTTTCTGCCTACATAAAACCAAAATGACAACAAAAAAAAACAACCAAAAAAACTCCAAAACAAAACAACAAAAAAATCCCACAACCCAAAAAACCCCCACAAAATACAAAACCAAACAAAACCCAACATCAACCCGCAGAGTTTGGATTTATGGATTTGAATAATTAAATGAAAAGCTAAATTTAATTCTATGCTAAGCACAAGATACGTTTCTCTGTTACTGCTTCAACCAAGCACAATAAGTATAGTTATTTAACTTAAAATGAATAAAGTGAGTTTATTTACTCCTTGCAATGTTCCCTAGAACTTAAGTTGGTTAAAATGAGCACTGAAAGCTGTTCTACCTTTGCAGGCCATGCGGTTTTTCTGCAGATTGTAGCCCACTGTGCACACACAAGTCCTGGTTGTTTCTGATGTTGGCAAACACAGCTGGGAGCATCCCCCGTTGTTTAACTGACAGGAATTGCTGCCTGTGACATGATGGGAGAAGGGGAGAGAAAGCAAAACTTGAGCAAAACTGGCTAAAAAGGAGTGCTGTCACCCATATATTTCCAGATTTTGTTCAGGTAACCTAGTCGAAAAATTGAGATATGCATGAAATATTTTGTATATTCGTATACTTTTCCATGCTTCACTCGTGCAGAATTTGAACCCCATGTTTCCTCTCAGAATCTCAATAATTCTGTTTTCTGAAAATTCTGCCTATTTTAAAGTAAAGGCATGTGAAAAACCTGAAAATTTTGTGTTGAGTTAATGATGAAATCTCACTGACATTAGTGTATCTTATTCTAGACCACGAAGAAATCATAGATTATATCCTACTCATTCATCAAATGTTAGATTAGTCTCACTATCTTCTTAAACAAGACATTTTTTACTCCTATTTACTCCTATTTAAGACTTACTCCAAAGTGATCTCACAAACTTTTGCTCCTAACAGCTTAATTATTACAATATTTAATTTTAAGTAATAGAGGAACATATTTCAATAAGATTTATGGTAGAAATTATACACAGCAAACTAAACACATCTCAGAAATTTGAAGCTTCATGAAGAAACATTTAAATTCGCTAAGATATTCAAGGAATTAGTTGATTACAAGTTACTAAGCCTACAAAAATCAGAGCACTACTTGTCACATTTATTTTCACATTCCTGATTTTGAAGTAGAAAGCATTTATTCACCTAAAATCATAGAAATTTTCTAATGATGCAGCAGACACCAGACGCTGCTAAAGTCTGAGCACTCAGGAGGCAATGTGCATATCTCCATGGTAGGGAGTTAAAGCATTTTAAAGTGGTAGAAACTTTACTGAGTGCCTAAATTTTTGTAACTTACTGTTCCACCACACTTAAAACTAAGGGCCAGGCTGGCAAAGGCCTTTGGTGTTTCCTACATTAGGTAAAAAGGAAAGAGTTCCCAGAATTGTTTAATGTGGAACTGAATTATTGTGCTCCCTAGAAAGAGCAACTGCATAAACCATCCTGAGTTCTTCTGGAAGCTTCTCCACAAAAATCCCAGAATAGTTGGGGTGAAAGGGACCTTAAAGATCATCCCATTCCACCCCTGCCATGGACAGAAACACCTTCCACCATCCCAGGCTGCTCCAAGCCCTGTCCAACCTGGCCTTGGACATGGCCAGGGATGGAAATTCCCCACTGAAACAAAATCATTCGTTTCCTTGAGATCCCATTCTCACCACGTTTCAGTGGGAATCCAAATTAAACTCTTTCTAAAGAAATTCACAAGTGTTTCCCTCACCAGTCTCCAGAGACATAAAACTGTGTGCATGACCCCAGATTACACCTTTTTTACATCATCTTAGCTCCCACTGTGCCAACTAAGTTTTGGCAGCATTAGCAATATACCCCCTTTACCTGCAGCATCAATTTTGATTTATACTCCTGTCACTTCTGTCAACTTAGATGAATTAAACCATGTTTTTAAAATAGATAATGAAGAATATTAATGAATTCGTAATACTTCACTTAAAGTTTCAAGAGTTTGAAATGAGGTTCACATGCTAAGCCTTTTTTTACTAAAAATTTTAAACTTCTAAAAGAACTTGAAACTTCACTTTAGTTAAAAAAACATCTGACAAACTAAAATATATCAGGCAGATATGCTAAATCAACTATCCTATTATAGTCACTCATTTATTTAAAAAGAGAGAATTTTTATCAATATGTTTCATCAGTGAATTAAAAAAAATACATATATTATTTTCTTCACATTTGGAGAATAACATAAGAAAAGATACTATGCACTCTAAAAGTTGGTTAAACATACTTAAAATGTGGCTTACCTTGCTGTGCTGCTTTGTCATACACTTTCATGTGAACAACACCTGCAGTTTTGTTTCTCAGGACAGTTGGGTTCCTCCCATCTTTTTTATTACAGGTGCCAATCTGAGCCAAGTTCTGGTCTGCCCACCAAAGCTTTTTATCTGCAAAATTTTCAAGCTTTAGAAATTAAGAGGATCACTATCCAACTGTAGAACATTGAGACCTAAGGTGGGAGAAAGCTTTTGAGGTTAAATCTCAAATCAGTTTTAAGGGAAATTGCCTAAAAAGGTTATAGAGAAAATCTGAAGAAATTGTATTATTAAGATTCTGAAAACAGTTTTCATCAGTCTCACTTTTGCTGATTTAAGGCTACCTGCATAGAAAAAAAATGCCTCATTATATATGGAAATATATATGGAAATTCCAATGTTACCCTAGGGAAGAAATTCATTTTCACAAGCAAACAAAATTGCTTGAAATGTTAAACTACATCTTTTCTTAAATAAAACTTACAATCAGTAACTAAGAAATCATGGAAAAAATAAAAAGCAGGCACTGCCTCCCAACGTTTCAGAATTAAAAATTTAAGATCTTTGATATCAAGCTCGAATTTGAGTGAACTAATGGCCAAAAACTGTAGCCAGTCTCCTGACTGCCCTTGTCACTCGAGTCCTCACTCCTGGAGTCCACAGTTGGATGACAAAGTGGTCTCAGGGCTCCTCATTTCAGACAAAAAAAGGCAATTACTGTAGAGGAACCAAAAGTAAAACCTTAACTGAAAACCTCTAAACATCAGGAACACTGCCTTCTCCACAAATATTGTGTATTAACTCCACTTTAAGTTAATTCTCTTTTCAGTTGAAAGAATTCTTGCCTATGCTGCAGCTCTGATATTTAAATAACTAATTTATAGAGCCACGCAGTTGAGTGTCTCATGACAGAAACTGCAGATCTGAAAAATAATTGCCACTGTGGGAACTATTAAAAGTTACAGCAAAAGAGAAAATATCCAGGAAAGAAAACTAAAACATACTCTCCACAGGTATATGATAAGACCAGAATCAATGGAATGAAAAATATTCTGAACATGAAGATTTGGAGACACAAATGGAACTCTCTATTTAAATTTGGGTAAAATCTAAAGAAAAGCTATAATTTTGTGCATTGACTAGTCAATCTAGAATTGACTGATTCAGACATCACCCTGCAATAACAATCAATTAACAGTAGCCTGCATCTGAAGACACTTTTATCAGAAACTCCTTAGAACAAGAAGTGCCTGTGCTCAATTCTGATTGTGTCAGTTATAACAAAAAGGCACATGAAGGCTAAAACTGGAAAGGAGACTGTGGACTACAATCCATACATGAAATATTGGGAATTGGACTTTTTTTTTTTCCTGTTAGCTAATGACACACAATCCTAAAGGTTAGGTTAACTTTTCCAATGAAATTTTGGGGTGTGAAGAGGAGTTTTGTTCCTCATATCCTCTGTGTGGCCACAGATCAGAAGAGGCCATTAAATAACTTTGGTAATGACTGGTGTTTTGTGCACAGTAACATGAACTTAATGTTTTACATACCCAAACCTATCTATAAAAAATTAATTGTTTTGTAAGACTGGGCTACAGGAAGGAAGTAAAATACATATGGTTTTGGTGTTCTCATCCCTTATTTTAAAGAAATAATCAATCTCCTGCATCCCCTGCACCAATAAAAAGGGGAAATCACAGCAATTCTCAAGTGAGGTGTCACAATACTCTCTAAAATGATTCCTTCACTTTCCTCTTTCATTCTTGTTAATGTAAAACCTGGATGAACCTTTAATTAAAAATGTAACTTACAAAATCTTACTGAACTAGTGTTTGTTTTCCTCTTGCACACAGTGGTGAACTATGATTTTTAGGAGGAGACAAGGATAGAGTAGGGAGATTTAAATGAGGAAAAATCCTGACCTAGAATAGTTAAAAGAAATAAAAAAAAAGTAAAAAATATCGTAAAATCAAAAAACCCCACCAATCTAAAAAAAACCCAAACTAAATTCCCCCAAANAAACCCCACCAATCTAAAAAAAAAAAAACAAACTAAATTCCCCCAAACCTCACAAATTCTGATACAGATATCTTGAGGTCAAACCTCTTATGACTACCTACCAAAAATCTTGCCAGCTATGCCCTAAAACCTAAAAAAAGAAATGTTTTAATTAATCAGAAACTGCTAGATGACCAACATACACCACCCCAATCTCAAAGAAAAAAAAAAAGAAACCCAAACCCCAATTACACAGCTACTTTTGACCACAGTTCTAAGTTAAATTTGGACTATTTCTCTCTGCTTTACCAATATATTTTGTCAGCCAGTAACTCATCTGTGATCCATAGTATTCAGGATGAACTAATTAGTTCTATATTAATTTTAAATTATATTAAAAAGAAAACAACAACAACAACAAAAAAAAAAAAAAAAAAAAAAAAAAAAAAAAAAAAAAAAAAAAAACAACTTTAAAAAAAAAAAAAAAAAAAAAAAAAAAAAAAAAACAAAAAAACCCATAAAAACAAAAACTAGACCACTTTAGCATAAAGACAACTTGCTTTCACACACAAGGGAAGAAAAAATGCTATTTTGTACCTTTACACATCAAACTGAAAGGATTTATGTGCCTGATTATGCTAACAAGAGTGTTGCTCGATCACTAATTACAATCTTGTTGCTGAAACTGGGTTATAATATATATTAAAATTGTTGCATTTATCCATTCTGTTGGGTAATTAGCATTAAGCACAGCAACATACTGGGAAACAGCAACTTCAAATGCCAAAAACTGCTACCCCAGCTTTGTGGACAGTGCTTTGGAGATTTCAAGTAGTACTCAGAATGCAAATTTGGATGGGCCATTAGTTTTCATTAATGGTGGTTTGAGTATTTATGGAAGACAACTATGTACTGCACTTAGAGCCGGGCAAACTGCCTAGATATATTTCATTTATTAATGCTAACGTAATGAATGGTGCTAGGGCAATTAGAAGACTGATGACTTGGAAAATTAAGGTGTATGTGTTTGAAGTCTCCTGATCTAAGCAGCCCCTTTCACTTTGCAAATAGATCCAGCAAAGTCACCGCTCCAACCATCTGAGCTACTAGGAAAGCATCCTGGTGTTTGTCTTGAAACTTTATTTAGGATGAAATAAAATCCAAATAACCAATATATCATCTAATGCATGGTGAAAGTAAACCAGAACATGAATATATTTTGGCAATATTAACCTACATTTTCTGTCTAAAATGAAATAGTATAATTGTTACTTTCTGTTTTGATTGCTTGATAATACAACTTGATGGCTATATTTATACATAGTTTTTGTTCAAAAGACATTCTTCTAGTATCTGCATGCCCAATGAAAAGCTATTATGTATATCTGATTTTGTTGTATTGCTGATTGAATTTTTTAAAAATGAATTTCAACAGAAATATCACACATAAAACCATTCACTACATGGAGTCACTCTATTTTATACTAAAAAAAAGACCAAATGCACAACAAATTATATCCTCATTACACAATCTACATTATATTCCTATTTTGTAGAGACATGAGCTGAATTGTGTGGTTTTGTGTAAATGGTATTTATGTGATTTCTGATACAAAATCCAATCAAAAGCCTCCACCAAAACTGCTGACAGAATCCTTCAGCACCCCTTGTGTCTCAGCTGCAGACTTACAGTAACTAATCAATACTTCTCTAGCAATGCTCAGTTTCTCCTTCAGAGCCATTTGTCATTCTGGAAACAGCACACCAGTTTGGGAACACAGCACATACTGCTCTGAGCTCCTTTGCAACTCAGATCTGTTCACAACCCAGAAACACAGCTCTCACCACAGAGGCAGATTTCTGACCAGTTTCAATTACAGACAATTAACTATTTTCATTAAGTAACTTGGAAGGCAGGAGGTGAGACTTTATGCAGAATTTCAAATACATCTTTATCATTTGATCCCACTCAAAACACTAAAGGCTACCAGGAAAATGGCTAAAATCAGGTATTGAATTCTATATTAAACTACAAGCTTAAGACAAGCACAGGAAGTATTTTCTCACTGTTGAAGAGTTTTGCTGTACTGTATGAGAAATTCAGAGATTCTCTCATATGGAACACCCTGAATCTCAGAACAGGGGATATATTTGACATCAATTTGTAAATGGTGTCAGCAGCATGTGTTGAACATTATATAGGGCACAAGGTGCTGTGAATCAGATAAACTTCTAAACTACTAAAATAAACAGCAGAGATCTTTGAAGAAAATAAAATGTAAAGTTAACCTAGTAACAGAAGAACATTGCTGATGATCAAATGCAAGACAATAAACAGTGGGAGGTCCTAGACAAAGCACTCATGTGGTTTCAACTGACAGATTAACTAAAAATGGCTGATGTTTCATACACTGACACCTCACATAGTGAATATGGATCTGAAGAAAAAGTGGTAAGAGGAGAAAAGCAAATATGACTTCATAGATTTACAGCAACATCTTTGTAAACAGAATGGCAGCAGCAACAATATTTTTTGTATGCTTAGAGGCATGGGAAAAATAGCAATTTTGTACATATTCAAATGCTTTACTTTGAAATGGAATATAATTTTCATCCCATCTATATCATGCTCAAAGAGATTTAGTAAAAGCAGTAGTAAAACTGAAAGACTAGGAATTTTGCTCAGCATATTGAAAAAGAAAGATGACTGACACTGCTGAGTGGAAAACCAATAAATGAAAGACCTAAAATACAGAAAGATGTGAATTACATATTGTTCCCATTTCCCTCGAGGATAAACCTGACAGTTACTTTGGCACCAACTTGTTTGCTAACATTATTTTTTTATGTCTCATCATTACCTTCCATAAGCTTCCACTAAAGAATGCAATAGTAGGAAAATGTTAAACACAGCCTGGAAAGGACTAAAAAAGAAACAGAAGTGGTAACTTCCAAATGGTTTCCAACAGCTAAACTGCAATGTTAAAATAGAGAAACTGAAAGTAATAAAAGCAATGGGGACTTGGAGGGGTCGTGCTACAGGAGGGCCCTCGCTGCTGGTGAAGCTCTGAATCACTCCCCATGAATGCTATGAATCAACCCAAAATCTTCCTGACTTCACCAGCAGTGTCTGTTGAGTTCAAATCACAGAACACAACCAGGGAGTGCCCAGCTGCTCCTCTTGTCACTTTTGGAACTAAAGACCAAGGAACTCGAGCTACCAGAACAGCACAGAGATTGCCAAGGCCAAATGAAGAAGTCTTGGTTGGGCCAAGCCTCTCCCAGTCATCGCTTTTTTCATAGCTCTGAAAAATCCTCTGGAATGCAAAGTATAAGACAGAGCAAAAGCCACTGGGAACTGTCAGATCTGTGAGTTTTCTGTGCCAAAGTTTGTCCAGACAAGGGACAAGAGACATCAGCTCTTGGCACAGGCTGTGGGATTCTCTTTGGGTGTCTCTGAGCTCGTGCCCTCTCACGAGGAGACTGAGGGCTGGGGAGGACACTTCACAAACAGCTGAAGGAATTTTCAGAAGCAACAACTGAGGTGCTGGAAGAGACATCGTTGGAATAAGTGAATTTATTAGAAATTCAGCAATTTTCCTGCAGATCCTTGGCAGGGAATGGCTGCACAGCAACCAGGGCTATCTCAGATCACTTTACCCATCCCCTCAATCCACTGAGGTGCCCTCCACTGCTTCCTTGCTTCAGCTCCTCACTCCAATAAAGGTTCTGGTGATCACCAAGTGACCAACTCTGTGACCTGGTGACACAACTGTACAAAGGGAGTCTCAAAACACCAAACTCCATCTCCTCTTTCTGCCTCACTGGAAACATAACCCAACAACATGACAAGATCACACACTAAAATATATCAACAAAGAAAGTAATACTGTCCAAAATATTGGTTTTAGCTGGGGAGGCACAAAATGCAAAATACAGAAAAATTCAAAAGAAAGCTGAAGATTCCAGGACTCTCCAGCACTGAGTGTAATTTTAATCCTGCAAGTTAAGGGTTTGGGCACAGCTATCATCTCTCTCTTCAGTCACTGAGGAATTCAAATGGTACAAAAAAGATAGCTCAGTATATTCACAGAGGAGAAACATTCCATTCATGTTGCTTTATTGTGTTTACTGTGTTTTTAGATACAAGCAGTCAAGAAAATTTAGGAATAGGAGCAAAACTGATGCCATAAACATTGCAATTACTGTGATTCACCTGCTAAAACCTCTGATTAAACTCGTAGGCAAACTGATCAGCAGGTAGTAAATTTTCACACACTATTGTGTTAAATCTTACATTAGAACAAAATAGTCATTCTTCTTTATTTATATATTATTAGTTATGACCATTTATCAATTAGAGATCTCTTATCTTGCTTCATATGGCATTGGATTTTCTGCTCTGTCCCACTTTACATGCACAAAAGCCTTCTTGTAAGAAGCTGATGCACAGCTCTTTAGGAAAATAAATGGCATTTATACCTCCACACTATGTTCCACAATATGAAAACTTACAGGAGAAATGAATGCAGAAACTTTTCATGTTTTTCAATCAGCACATACAATACTGCTGATAAAACTGTATGTGCTTGTACTTTTATTCAGCAGATTTCTATAGGAAATCTCACCACAGTGCCAAGATGAAGTTTAGCACAATGATTGCTCCAAAACCCCAAAGCAAAACAAACAGAAAGCCCCAAACTCTTCAAGTTTTGTTCACCATTTCTGAGTAGGAAGAATTGTCATCACTCATAAAAACAAAGCATCCCAAAATATGAATATTAGAGGTACATGTGTTCAAAATCTACACAACAGATATTCTTCCATCTCCAGATGTGCAAAAACTCAACTACTGTCACGCACTCCTCTTAACGTGGTGGCTGTAAACTCTTTATTTAAACTCTTTATTTAAAGCCTTTATTCCCTGCCCCAGAGGGATCATAGCTGTTGTAGCTTCTGTGAATCACAGATGAAGACCTGACACCACCACCAGCTCAGTGACAACGTGAACACTCTTTACACCTCCTGTTAAAGACTTCCAACAGCTCCCCAGAGGAAAGGCCATTTATTCAATCTATTTCTAGCCACAACCCAATCAATGGAAGAAAATTTATCCAAATTAACATTCATGATTCCTTCTGACACCAAACCTGCTTGTGTTTATGAATGCACATATAAAAGCATCCTGTCTCCAACAGATACTGACAGCATTTACAGTTCAATACTGGCCAAATATGTGCATAATAAATCTAATTTAGTCATTACCACTTTAAATATGACACAGTTTACACCATGTGCATAAAAATCATTAAATTTTATTTAATTTCCACTAGCACGCCATCTATATGTACATAATTATTATTTAATTAATCAAGTAAAATATTTCATCAAAAGACTGGCAGATGATGAATCACTTATCCCAATAGAAGTCTGTTTATCAACTGAACTTTTTTTTTTAATATCCAAGACAAATATAATTAATTTTTAAGTGAACCATAATAGATATCAGCAGTTTATAGGAAATATGGAAAGCTCGAAACTAATATCTTGAATAACAGAAATATAAATATAAATCCTAAATCAAACTGGAATTTTTTACTACACTCTGTTCCAGCCTCAACAAAGGCCAAGAGCTGAAGGTGCATATGAGAAAAAGCCAGTTTGTAGTAATATTTTTATAATATCCAGTGATCAGCATTTAGTTGATTTTTTTTTAGGAATTTTTCCTTATGTTACTATTATTTTGATTTTTCTGATAGATGTTCTTGAACATTGTAAACTTTTCTTATTTGCAAAGTGTAACAAACAGAATATTGAATACAGGGAATATTAGAAGATATCAGAAAATCCAAATCCTCAATCATCAATTCATAACCAAAAGAAGTCTCCACAAAATGCCAGACAATCCAACAAACTAGGAATATTCTGAACTAAGAAGAAGAATTGAGCAGAGGAAACAATCACGGATAATTCTGTGTAATAAATAAAATGTGTGCTGTAAAATAAACAGCATCACACAGCTCCTTCTCCTTTCAGCATTCTTTACATGTGACTGTAGTAAATATAAACCATCAGTTTGCTACTTTCATCCCATATATACACATATATATATATATTTGTATATGCAAGGCTAGATTTAGAAATATCCTTGTAATAGATTGTAATCTGTTCAATTAAATATAATTTCTTTCACAGACAGCATAATCTCACTTGTAAATATATTGTATGCATTATTTACATAAAAACAATGATAGCTTCCCTAAGCTTTTTATATTTCATAATTAATTAGCTTTGAATAATTAAAAAAACCCAAATATTATGATTGGACTTACCCATAATGGTTAAAGCTGTGGCTTTTGTTAAATCTTCTTTCATTGATTCAATTATTTCAAGATTACCACCATCCAAATTGCATCTATTTATGGTTCCATTTCCTGAACTGATCCAGTAAAGCTTGTTCTCCCCATAATCTATTGATAGACCTGTAATTAATGCATACAACTTTAACTGTGGCTTTAAGAAATGATACACATTTATTGTTAAGCTCTTTTCATTATGAAAGTGCATTTAAGAAATATACACACACACACACAATTGTATTATCTATTCACTCATCTACTTACACTTAAAAAAAAAATATAATTGAGAAAACCAAACTCAGTCATTTACAATGAAAAAACCCAGGCTTTTAGAAAGATTTGTGCCTTTTATTTCTTTCAGCATCTACAGAAATCAGTGACTGACTGATGAAAGAGCATTATCTGGGAATGAAGAATTACTTGAATAAGCTGAGGTCCTAAGCGAGGTCATTAACAAGTTGTAAATGCAAACCAGAAGCCATCATTTATATTCTAAAATTATGAATACGTGGAGACTTGGTAAACAAGGTACTTTTTGTGATTCAGAACTATAAAAAGTCTGTTCTCTCCCTGCTTAGGAGCTTGAAATACCAAAATCTAATCCAAACTCCTAATAAATTTAAAGTATTACTTTTCATTTTTATTCATAGTGAACTGACCTCATAATCAGTTCTTTGGAGTTGGAAGCAAGAGAACTGTCCAAATAAAGGTACTTGCACAATAAGCTACTAAATGAATAAAATATAGAGTTTTCTGAAAGTAAGAGCAAAGAACTAGGAGATAATGCCTTTCAGACTTCTGTAATCCTTTAAAAATGCCCAAGAAGTGGTAGCAGGAGACTTTCCACAGTGAAATATTCTTGGCAGGGTAACAATACACGCCATAACAATTTGCTTTGGTGCTCCAGCCTTCCCAGAACTCATGCTAAGTATCCACAGTAAGTGGCCAAAAAGTACTGTATTTCACTGTATGGGTCAGCCTCTAGATATTGCACTGTAGTCTCTTTCCTCTGTACACTGCTCCCCTGTGGAAAGCTATTTTGGAACCCCCGACAGGAGAAAGCAGTGCAGCCTTGACAGCTGCCATCATGTCACTACTTCTTCTTTGGCAGGGCAGGCCAAAAGCTTGAGTTTCTGACAAAGCTCTGCAGCTCTTTGCAGGAACTGAATTTCCTTCCCCCCTCTCTGCAGGTGTTCCACCCAGGAGGAACCGAGGCACCTCGGGAGAGGATCTGGAGCAGTGCCCGCAGGAGAGACTCCTCTCCGCACACACGTCCTCCCGTGTGTCCAACCAGCATCCCTGCAAGCACAGGGCACCAGGCATCCTGGAGACAAGCAGCACCTGCAGTGCTCAGCCTGGCACAGGGATTTGCCCTGGGAAGAGCAGGGTGGGCTCACAGGGAATTCACTGGTGTGAAGGTTCCCCGGCCCTGAGCCAGCCGGCGTTTGGGATTTTGGGGCCGCCCCTGCTGACCGTGGCCAGCTGCCCACGGGGTGCACTGGTTGGGGTCTGTGCTGGGGCTGCTGCCAGGACAAGCTCTGCAGCAATTACAGCCCTGTCCTGCCTGGTTGGACTCTTCAGATACTCAGCTGGTGTGTCCACACACAGGCACTCCAACTACACAGCAGCAGCCGACATGGAAAACATTCCTTATCCTTCTACACGAGCCTACCACGTTATTCCCCCCTAATACTTTCCACCTATGCCCAATCTCTGCAAAAACACTAATGTGGGCAGAGCATATATTTAGATTATAGCATATTTATTTAGATTATAGAACATTTATTTAGATTTTAGCATATTTATTTATATTTTAGCATATTTATTTAGATTTTATTCATGAACTGTCCTGCTTTACTAATAAGAACAAGTTGTTTCTTAGCCAGAAGCATCACAGATACTTGTGATGCCTTCCAGTGTGGCCAACTGGCTTAAACCATATAATCTTTCAGCTACAGTGAATCTGAGCATGAGGATTGTGCAATATTGGTCTCAGGGAATTCAAGTGAGCCAATGATTTGACCAACAAAGTATAAAATTAAGCATTAATTCTGAATTCCCAAGAATACAGTTTAATGGTACTCCAATGACCAGCTCTTTTATCAACCAATACATGTGTTAGCATTGGGGACTTTTAGAAGTCTCTTGGTGATAACAGAAAATATTGTAATTCAAAAACTGTTTTTCTTTAGCTAAAACTCAAACAGAAGAAGAAGAAAAGAAAAAAAAAAAAAGAAAATCAGCTTCCTTCAGATTACAGATTAGAAACCTCTCATTTTTCAAATTCTGAAATTATGCATCAAGAAAATGAAAACCCCATCAATTACAAGGATATCCAACTTTATATAACCCAGATATTTGTCTTTTTTAGCAGTCTGAGAACTCCCCAAACACTCAAAATTAGCCCTGCATGAACTAGAGCTTCACTTATGGACAAAGACAGTTTTCTTAGTTAGAAATGAAACATTAAATTAAGGTTTTAAGACTGCTACTTTCTCACTATGTAGAAGGGTTTCTTTGTTCTTAGCATGGGACTGTCTTATGCTAATGGAAAAAAAATCACTTAAACAATTGAAAATGGCATTTTGCATGTATTTTAATTCAGAGTTTGATATTGGAAACCCTAAGCATTGCAATTTAGGACCTTGTGATCTGTGATCACAAATAATCAGTGTACAATGTTGCACAACACCATCCTTAATATTGTTTTAATATTATTAAAAGTGCTTCTTCTTCACATTAAAATAAGTGGGTTTACCACTCTTTTCTCCAGATAGAAAGGTAATTGTCTCTTTGAGCAGACAGACAGATAATCATATCAACAATAAAATAGTTATCAAGTAATTTCTACAAAATTCATTGAATTTAGGGTATAAAATACATGTCATGTTGCTCTTATGTCAAATTTATTGAATTCTTTAAATCACTTTAACTTATGCTTCCTTAATGTATTCAGTTATAAAAAAATAAAATGCTTTAAAATATAATCCCTTTATTGATGGGCCATTAATAAGGCAGCAACGATTGACATAACCACTTTAACTCTCTAAAAAATGAAATTATCTATCAAAAGAGACTTGAACAAAAAACAACTATATGCATTCCCAAATTCTAAAACTGAGGCTGTCATGATATGAAATGTATGCTTCAACTGTTGCTTTTTCCTCTGTGTGAAAAGTTAAGGGCCAATTTATCTTTTGATCATGCAGCTGAGATTCTGGGGAGGAAGGATCCACATCTGCAGTCAAACCATCCTCTCACATCTATCCATGACTTACTAAAACTCTGATCTCCACATTGTTTTAACCATGGCACAAAGACTCAGAAATACAGATGGGTTCTCCTTCATTCTACTGCAATCCTAAAGTCAGTAATACTCCACTAATTCTGCAGTAGATTTCAGTCAGAATGGGCCAAAAATATCTTAAATTGTGAAACAGAACAGGAACATGAGTGTTATTCATGTCTTTATGTCTGTTCTTATCACTGTAGGTGAAAAACATCACTGTACACTTCAAGATCAGTTCAAGACAATGTCCCTAATAAATCACAGTCAGTTAAAAAAGAAACAGGAGAAAAGTAATTACCAACAGGGTCTTTTTGATTCTGAAAGAGTATTTTGCTGTTGCTGCCATCCATGTTTGCCATGTTGATTGTGTTCCCATCCGTCCAGTACAGCTTACTGAAGAAGAAAATGAACATATTTAGAATATTGCTTTGTGTCCAGAGTGTTTTTAATGGGTCAGTGGTGAAAACATCCATTAGTTTAGGAGGCAAAATGCACAACCAATAGTTGCATGACTTAATCAGCAGCTTTCCAAGGAAAGAAGTATTCAGTCAAGAAATTTTCAGAAAAGCCTTTCAAATTCATGCTTGTATTTAAGTTTGAAAGAAAAGAGAATGGCCAAATTTTAAATATGAATGAATAAGAACCTTCTGATGAGCTTTACTGCAGTTTATTTATTACAACCATGGGTACCTTACCCTTTTACTGGGTGAACTGCAAGGCACTGAGGTTTATCGATTCCATGGATGATTGAGGTTTTCAAGGAACCATCTAAGTGTGCCACATTAATTTGTGTCTCATCAAATTCTGAGCTAATCCAATACAAATTACGTGAGATCCAATCCACTGCAAGGCCTCTGATACTCTGAATATCTGCAAAAAGGGAAAGAAGTTCATTTGATTTTCTTTCCAGATTATTGTCAGTGTTAGGAAAAAAAAAAATATTATAGAGTTTGTTAACAATACTGTGCAATATTCTATTCAGATGGATTTATTAACTAGTTGCCAAGAATTAATATTCTTTATTTTTTTTCCTGGGCTTCATATACTTACAATAAGAACATGAAAATCACACTGAATATTCACAGCACGAAACCTATTGTCCAAAAATAATAATCAGAGATGCTGCACTTCTGTATTGTATTTTCCTACTTCAGAAAGCATTTATTGCTCAGTGGCTTTCCAAAACAGTGCTATGCTCAAATTTACAAGACTCCTTCCTCCTTCAGCTCCACAAAGGCTCAGTACAGAGGATTTGAATTAAACCCACTGGTTTATAGCATAGTTCTGTAGCTCATTAGTAGTTGTGTGACTGGAGAAGTTTACTGGTTTTATTTCTGAAGGTTTTGAAGCCTCCAAGTCACTCCCCTGATGGCAGAACACCTGTCAGCCAATGGGAAGCAGAGGATGAATTATCTTTCATTGCTGGTACACATAGCTTCTACTTCTCCTATTAAGCTTTTATCAAAACCCACAACTTCTCTCACTTTTACCCTTCTGATTCTCTTCCCCATCCCACTGTGGGGGCTGAATGAGCAGCTGTGGGGGCTCAGGGTCAACCTACAACACCATTATTACCTGAGGCAGCAAAACAGGGACATGGTATGAGTGATTTGGTAACTCACTGGTCTTCCTTAGCAAGGTATTAAAGGAGATGTCAATCTGTGTTCAAATCTGCCTGGAACACTGGGTGTAAATCACTGCTCCATCTCTAGACACCAGCATGCCCCTCTGCCCTGAGACACAACGGGTTCATGCTGGCTGGCATCTTCGTGGAGAAGGAAACAGGCCAAGGGTGATTTAATGATTCATTGCAGCCCATTGTTTATACACAGCTTCTGTCAGCTAAAGGTGGTCATTTCCAGTGACAGGATCAGTGGCCTGGACAAACTGGCTCTGCACTGCTTTGCGCGTCCACGAGGCTGAGCAGTGATCGGGCTTTAGGGAGTTTGCCAACCTCACAGACTGCAACAAAGGACACCAAATACAGAGCTCTTGACCCATTTTAAATTGCACCCCTGCCCTTCTGGGTTTGTTTTTGCTTGGAGGAACTAGAAAATAAGCATTTCATACTCTTAAAAAGATTAAAGTATGACTGGGAGTCTTTGTGACACTGGTGTAAGGCCTCACCCCACGTGAATCCCACCAGTACGTGCTTGCAAAGCTTCTTATGTTCTTGGAAGAAGTACAAAAAATTAACTGTAAGCAAATGAGGTAGTTTACATGTAATAAATAGCCTTTACAATGTTTTGATGTGCCAGAACATTGTAATTTTCTCTAACTTTTATATAATATGTTACATCTGGAACAAAACAAACAAACAAAAAAAAACCCACCAAAAAAACCCAAAACAAAACACCCCACAAATAGAAAAAAAACTCCACCACAGAAGCATAATAAAAGGAATATGAACAAATGCTGATAAACACTCACACATGGTATATTTCTTTTGGTTTCATTAGCTTCCTTGACAAGTTCAGTGATTTTTCTATAACAAACAACATTTTTATTCTGCTACTATTTGAAAAATAAAACAAGCAACAAATCCCTCTGTTGGGTACCTGAGTACCTGATATAAAGATCTCCAGGAGGCATTCTAAGCCCTGTTCTCATTTTTGGGACCGAAAAACATATTTAATTGTTAATAAAGTTGTCTCTGAGATAGCAGGGGGAAAAAAAAAGTAGCCATACAAAATAAATGAATTCACAGTCTACACAACCAAATGGGGATATTGCCATATTTGTTCAAATGTTTCCCAAAATGTGCTAACACAGAACTAATTTCTTTTAAAGTGACATGAGGGGCAGAGCTTGAACTAATTATTTTCTAAAGTCCTCAGATAATCAAATATATGGTTTATTTGTTCTCCAAGTCAGAAAAGCTCTGATCTTACAAAATGGAGCTATTTCTTTTCTTCCCCACCAAACATTCATTTAATTCTTGGGGAATCAGAGTATGCAAAATTTGCTTTCACATAATCAGTTTTTTTCCTATTTTCAAGCAGGTAGGTCTATTACAAAGTAGAACAACATGTGCTGCCAGGAGAGGAACTGACAGTGGCTGGACAAAAATCCCGAAATGTTACCAAGGACAAAGAATACTTTTCACTTCAGTACCAGAGCTACTGAAATAGGGTTTAAGCAATCAGATATAGACTTTATATTCATTAAATTTCTGTGTTTATGTACATATTCTGTACAGAAAAAAACCACATTACACCAGTTTCACCCAAATTACCAAGATGCCATGTTGTGTGTTTCACCAATGGTGCCAAAGCTGAAAGACCCACGTGGACTGGAAAGTGAAAATCACCCTGAGAGAGCCAATTTCACTGCTAGGCCAACATAGGGAGCCAAAGGACACAGGAAATTCTTCAATGCAAAGCTCTGTCAGGACGCTGTGCTTCTCCTGCTTTTTATCTTTATTCTTTTTACCTTCCCCTGAAGACATTAATTTCCTGTTTTTCACTACACATTTCAATCTTGTACAAAATCAATGCGAAATTACATCCCAATTTGTTTACATAAAATTGAATTATGAATCAATAAAGTGAAGTAGAATCTTAAAAGCAAATTCTACTTGCTTATTGCTCAGATCAATTATCCAACAGCAGGGCAAGGTACACATACCAAGAACTTGTGTGCTCCTATTTCAGCACGCTCATAACACANAGACATTAATTTCCTGTTTTTCACTACACATTTCAATCTTGTACAAAATCAATGCGAAATTACATCCCAATTTGTTTACATAAAATTGAATTATGAATCAATAAAGTGAAGTAGAATCTTAAAGCAAATTCTACTTGCTTATTGCTCAGATCAATTATCCAACAGCAGGGCAAGGTACACATACCAAGAACTTGTGTGCTCCTATTTCAGCACGCTCATAACACATTTACCCAGAAGGAATTATTTTGACTTTAGTGCTATTTACCTCTTGAAATAATGGTTTCTAAGCCAGTCCCATTAATGAAGGCACGTTTGATGGTCTGTGTCTTCACATCAGTCCAGTACAAACGTTCCTCCACAGCATCAAAATCTATGACTGTCACATCATCGATGTCGGGAACGGTGAAGGCGGTGATGAAGTTGAAATATGGGTTCTCTATGTCCACCCCTCGTATTTCTGAATGCCTTGCATAAAGGAGAAACTTCTTTCTTTCTGTTAGGAAAAGGGAAATGTCATTCCTCATCCTCTTCACATCATTTCCAACAGAAATCGAAGCCATGCATTTGAGATCAATTTACAAATGTGTAAATGACTTTTATACGAGTGATTAAACGACTCTGGAAAACCTGCAGCCTAGTGACACTTGAGGAATAATGTTACAGAGCATTAAAATCCCAGGAAAAAGATAAGAATTCTGGATGCTGGGCATTGTTTCCACACCACTAAATCAATATGGTCTTATGATTGTGTAAGAACAAAAATGATGAAGATGTTATTTTAAATATTTTACCCTCTTTACTCCACTCAAACAAATCCTGTTTCACCTGCACTTTGTAGCAGATATTAACATTTGGTACCTCAGGGTAACAGATTTACTGCAAAAGGGAAGTTTTGCAAACAGAAAATGTGTGTGTAAGCAGTGAAAGGCAAACAGCTGGAACAGAACGGGCAAATTGGTTGCTCTAATTTACACCTCTGCTTGTGAAAAAGGAGGATACATTGAAGGCAAAGAAGAGCTCTCTTTAATCTCAAAACTCTGAATGAGTGGAGCAAATGTCTGCAAATAAACAGTAAAAATAACATTTATTTTTCCCTGCAATATCCTTGACATGACAAAATATTATTTTCTTTTTCATTCCCTGAACATTATTAATCAACATTGAAAAGAGTAATTTAGTAAAGTTTTTATAGCTAATACACACAATTATTTGACATTTCAAGGGCTTTTAGAGCTTTAAAGTGTGTACTGCAGTTTTTTTATAAAACTCCCCTGCAAGGATACACTTCTAATAACTCTTTGTTTTTTAATCCTTGAGAATGACACTAAGACAACTCTGGAACAGGTAGAGATTTAAGCTATTAAGCATCTTTTTGTTATTCAGCTTACCTGACTCAGGAGGTCAGGACCATGCACATTTCAGTATCAAGCTTTCTGCTTTGCAGAGATAAATTTTATGAACACATCACACACACCAGCAGCACAAAGAAACAGCTGTGGCAGCAAATATCAAAGCACCACAGACCTCAACTATTAGAATAAGTCATCCATTCTCAAAAAGTAGATTCTCCTTTAAAATACACCATTAAAAAGCACTGTAAAGATTTTTTTTTTTTTTTAAGATTAATTTGTCCATTGATTCTAAAATCAATGCAATTGCCAGGCTGTGGGAGGAAAACTTACCATAACATGTTTTTTTGTCTGAAGACAATTTCATCAGGTGTGGACATGCACAGGCAGCGCTTCTGTTGTGATTGATCAGACACATGTGAGAGCAGGGGCCTCTGCCCTCGTTAGCAGCACACGGGTTGGGAGCTAAAACAGAACAATTGAAACACTCTAAATGTAAAAACACTTGTTAGAATTAAGGTTTGTCAACAGCTGGAGAAGGTAAACATTCAGTCTGTCTTAGTGATTAACTGAGCTTGTGCTCTAACTGTTTTTTTGTACACTAATATTTAACTCTATTCTAAGAAAAATATAGATATTTGTTTTTTGTTTTGTTAATACAGCCACAATTTGTAACTTTAGGAAGTCACTGGATATAATTTTCCCAGGGAGATATTAATTTTGCAGCCTATTCATAAGATTTAAATATAGAATGTATAGAATTTTACACTCCTGATCAAGATTCATGGGATTAAAAGTACAACAATATGATGAGGACCCAAAAGACAGATTTAATTGTGTGAAAGCAATAGCCAAAGCTTAGATTATGAGATGAACTATGGTAAATTAATGTTTCCTCTCAATTTGATCTCCCTACTAGAATATTAGTTGAAAATCGAACACACGAAGATAATCTGAAAGGGAAAAAAAAAAACCCCAAAAAAACCCCAACAAAAAACCCCAAATAACAAAAAAACCTCACACAGCAAAGTATTACTACTTTTCTCAAAGAAAAAAACCCCTCTCCTAAGTGTAGATTTTCACAAGTAGCTTCCTGTAGCTCACTGATTGAATAAAATGTGCTAAAATTGCTTCAAAGAGCAGGAAGAAAGCTGAGCAGGGCAGACCCCTTAGTCCTACAAAACCTGGAAATCATTCTCATCATCTTCACTCCTTGTTATAAACCTAAAGTTCCAGAGCTCTGCTGAAGAGACATTTCAAGCACAAACAGAAAGTAATGTTGACTCCCTTTAGTAAAAACAAAACAAAACCCTTTGAAAAGCAACATGGATGAAAAGGGAAGTGGGAATGACTGACTCAAAGACAAATTTATAATTAACAAAATCAGTTAGTGTAGAATACATTCATCTAGCACTATGTTAAGCTGCAGTACAAGTAATTAGATAACCAGAGTAATCTGATGTATGAAATTCCTTACAAAATAAATTTAGCTCAAACTCACTAAAATCTGGTCTCAAAGTTTGCTTCATTGAACCATTCCTTTTCCCACCAGTGCATTTTCCCTTAAAATCATCCAGCATTCCCTGAATCCTTTAATCACCTACTTGTCTAACCTGTGCTAGAGGAAGAACAAAGCTTTCAAAATCCTGGATGAACAGGTCAATTATAATTGTAGCCATCATTCTCTCAGAAAAATTCACAGGCTTTTCCTATTTTCTATAAAGTCATCCCACTTGCCCCTTTTAAGCACTGGCAGCACTGGAGGCCACTCAGCCTTTCCCAGAAACTGCAATAGAGGAATGTTTATTTTACATCACTTTTCTTGTGTCTGTACTAACTGAGAGAAAAGCTGGGGGGGATCTCTTGTGTAAATTCACAACTTCAGGTGGAAGACAGAAAAACGTGAAGTTGAAGGAAAGATATGGAAGTGAACAAGGCCCAGGGAGCCCTTCCAGACAATTATTAATACATTATTAGTAAACAGAAATCATCTATCCCTATGAAATATACAACAGAAAGAAAACACAACCTAGAGTTTTGAAATTCTTGTGAAGGATCTCAGGAGGTTTGCTACAGATTCAACTTCCTGCAATTTTTTGGCATTTTTTCCACAGATGCTGCAAGACTGTAAAAAATTTGGTCTTGTGTTTTGCAGAACAGCATTTCCTTTCATTTATTTGCCAACACAGAGCAGTAATTTCCGTGGAATTTCAACCCCTCTGTATGCATACAACTGTCTGTGACAAGGATTTACTTTGGGCCCAAGAATAATTAATCCCTGTATTGTCTCTTCATGCAAGTAGTGCTTTATTGAATGGAATATATGGAATTTTAAAAGAAGAACAGACAGAGGACAAAAATAAAAGGGCTGCTGGTTAATGATAATTTTAAAGAGAGTGTTGTGATTCAAGTGCTCCAAGCATCCAAGAGAAGTCAGTGCAATTGGTGTCCTGTTCACACCACAGCTCCCTCCAGACTGCACAGAACACAAAATTTGGGGAAAAAAGAAGTGTTCTAAAGCAGATGTGTTTGTTTCCATATGAATGCACAACTCTAGGAGCAAAGTATCATAACCTAAACATTACTTCTAGCAGCACATATTTATATATTCCTTTCATATTCATACTGTTTCACTGAATAACAGCTCAGCCTGCTCTTTATTTCCTAATAAAAACTAATTCTCCTGAGGGCACATTGTTATTGCTCTGACTCTCAAAAATTTGGCTTTTTTAAAATTTCCTTGTGCTCATTCTAACACTTCTATTGTGAATAACCTCATAAGCATTTGTTGCTCACCTTTTCCATGCCATTTATGATTTCACAGGCTGCCAACATACAGCAGCCTTGTCTGTAAGAGGTATTTCAAGCAGCATCAGCCAGCCTGTGCCTTCCCCACACTCTTGATCAGCCTGTGGAGCTTTCCTGAAGTGCTGAGGATGATCTGTGCACAGCACTGGAGCTGTGGGAGTGGTGTGAGCTTGTACAGCATCACAGCTCAGCATCTGTGCTGCTTTATCCCCTTCCTAATCATTTCCACCAATCTGTTTTCCTTCTGATCACAGCAAGGCACAGAACTGGCATTTCCCCCTGCCTGGACAGCCTTTTTGGTGATTTAATTGATTCCCAGCGCTGACTGCTTGTCAATCTATTTCTCTCACAGACATACACACGTCAGTGTTGTCACTCCACTTCCTGACCGCTCTCCAAAGCTTCATTTAAACAAAATGCTCATTTTCCTTGACCAGGAGCCCTTAAAAATAACCCCCAGACATTCCATGGCCAGCTGACAGATGGACATTTGCTCTGACAACCTCTCAAAATGCATTTCCTACGGCCAACTTATCCCCTGCACAAACTTCACACTGCACCTGACCCTTCCTGCACTGGATTTTAGCGAGACAAAGTTTGGTTTTATCCTTTAATGGTGCTTGACACGTTCAGGTTCTGCCCACACCTTCAAATACTTGCAGGACAGTTCCATCAAAGGTGCTTTCAAACTGCTGACAAGAGATTCTCACTCATATTTAAATCCAGTTGCAGATCTGATCCTCTGCTCACTGTCAGTACTTCCAATAGAATTGTTTTTCCTCAGGCCCAAGCATTCAGCCAAGTTAAATCTTTGTCCTGCCTGATCATAGCTGGTTATTTGAGCACTGATCTTTGAAATCTGCAGGTTAGGACTGATCAGGTTTGTAAGTTCTAAAGTGAATATTTATTTTCTCTGATCACTCTGTTTCAATTTTTAATCATTCATCTCAAAAATTAGTCAGTATAAAACTTTACATATTCACCACGAAACTAAATAAATAAAAATATTCTAGAACAAAGCATAATTCCTGATGAAGCTTGTAAATATATGTTTTGGTATATATATAATTAAAATATATATAATGTAAAATAAATAAAATTATAATATATATATATTGCATCATTTAT